>WAAD01027309.1:17618-27853 GCA_013389945.1 Fregata magnificens | reverse complement strand
AAGACACTACATCAGAGGGTTTATCGCCCAATCTTTATGTGAGGGTCCAGGCTGACAACTCTGGCCCATTTGGGATGTCTTCAACTTTGAGAGGCTATCACAGCAGCTGAATCATTAACCTCCTCCCCAGCCACTGTCCCTGTGACATCAGGAAGGACAGAAAGGGGAAGAGACAGGCACCCTTTGCTGGGCCGGGCATGAATACCTCAAGCAGCTTCCAGGACTATCTCTTCTATATGCATCATGTTGACATAAGAGAACAGGAGTCTTTAATGACAGTTTCCTGTGCTTTATAGAGCACTGTCAGCTTGGCTTTGTGGCAACTGTAGATGAAGTTTATAGTCACACTGGTAATTTCCTAATGAAAAATGGTCCATATAGGCATGCATGTGTACCCCCCTTCCCGATCACTCACTCTACCGAAGTGACACTGCACCTTGGGATTACGGAAAACAGCTTTGCGTAAATAGAAAAAAACCCACACCAGTTACAACTGGAAGGAATGCCATGTGTTCTTCTTATGAGTAAAAACATGGCGAAGTAACATTTGCAACACCTCTCCTTCTTTCCAGCCCTGTTTTCACTATTTCCTGATCACACTGAGGGCTTAAGTGAGCAATATCTTTCCCCATGGACCTACAAGCAAGGGAAACATTTGCCTTGCAGTTCAGTCACACTGGCAAGCTCCTCAGTCCAAAGCTGGGTCACTCAAAGATTGTCAGCGTCCTTGAATCATTGACAGTTCAGCAGAAAAAAAGGTTGAGTGCTTTGCATAGCTTCTAGCATCTGGATGACTGCTGTTCAGTTGCTGTTTGACATGGCAGGGATGGCATCATCCAGACAGCACCCTGTATAGATTTACAGAAGGAAGGACCTTGAAGGAAAGAAGGAGCAGGCCCTACGGAAGCAGACCGTGTTCCTTAGGGAAATGGTCCAGCTCTACCAGTGTGTACATTGATGGGATGAAAATTTAAGTGTGGTGACTCATGATGAAGATTCGCAAAGAAGCCAAAGAGAAGGAGACAAGGCAAGAGATCAAGGCCATTATGGAAGAGACACATGAGTTTCATGACCCTGCTGGTTAAGGCACATCAGGTTCAGTTTCCTAATCTGGTCTCATGTTAGCCTTCCTCTTGGGGCAGCCACCAGATCCTTCAGGCCCTCAAGGGTCTAGAGACAGCTTTGCTACAAGCTCCTAACCTTACACCAGCTGGGGAGGAGGCAATGCCAGAGCATTCACTCCACAGCCCAAACTGAGTGAAGAACAGCTGTTTGGAAGCCACATAGGACATAACCCTTAGTTAAATCCTTTTGAGAAGAAAGTTTCTGTTTTCCTTTTTCTGTTCATTGGACACATAGGCCTTTGTTCATTTCACTTGGCTGGTTTGGTTCCATCTTTCTTTAATTCTGCTGACCACACTAATATTTAATATGGTATTACATTCCTGACACTGCTTGCTGGCCATGTTGGCCAAGGTATTGCTATGCAAGTACCAAACATCATAAAGTTTTATTTTGTGACTAAGTTCTGCAGTACCGTCTGCAGGAGGGTGTAAGGACATTTCCTCTCTTTAGGCCTGCTCCTGGCCTAAGATTCAGCTGTGGGCAGCCCCTTGGGAAGGGATGTATGAGGCCCATAAGCAGCAATAGATAAAGTGCAGCAGGCAGGTAGAATTTTGCTGGCATTGGACTACCAGCACATAGTTTATCATTCAGAGTCCTCCAGCATAAAGTAAAGTGCTGGAATAAATGCTCCCTTTTGGNTAGCAGGGAGACCTATGCTGCAAGTAGTGGCTAGCTCGTTGGATGCTGATGTACCCCAGAAGGAAGAGGATGCCAGCTTTTTTGTCTCTGAAAAATTAAAAATTTCAGAAGACTTGCCATCACAAGCCTATAAATGTATCAGTTAGGTGGGGACAACATGGGTGAGAATGTAAATTTTGCTGATTTTCCCACTGTGAATGTTGACAATGACTGAAAGTCGCCATGTTCTTGGGGATGCTGCCAATGCTGACCAAATGGTAGTAGGAGCTGTCCATGACGATCACACCAACAATGACCACACTATTGTGGAAACTGGCTGGCCAGCAACAAGCATGACTGGGCAGTAGTGAAAGTCTACAAACTGACGCTCACACTCTTTTCCAGAGATAAATGATGAGGAGGGAGTATATTGGTGCTGAAGGGCAGGGAGTAACTAGAAATAGAGGCTTTCAGATGTGAAACTTCCTTTCTGCAAGTTCTGCCCCCCTGATAGTCAGCTTGGGCTACAATGATACAGTCCAATTCCTAGCTTTATAGAGGCTATAGAAATCTTTTCTGACTCTGAGGAGACCACAGTGGACTCCAACCAAAGCCCAGACCAGGACCCAACATCCTGCTTTTTAAGGAGTATTTTCTCAGCAGATTCTTCCAGCTGCACTGGCAGCAGTTTCTGCATGATGGTCAAATCTGGATATGTGTTGGGGTCCCCTTTGGCATGGTCCAAGAGCATCAGCCCAGTTGCCATAGTCTGGCTTGCACCGCAAGCACTAGCATCTCTGAGGCAGAGGGAAGGACTAGAAAGGACGAGACTCTGGAGTATTGCTCTTACATAACCTAGTGATGTATAATGTGCACGAGGCAGATGGCTGGCAAGCGTAGCCACAGAGAGGTCTGCCCTGTGTGGGCACCAAGACCATGGAATAGCTATTGAGCCACTAGGATGTGAATGGTTCTCTTGAGACTTGTACAGACGTAGATCAGCTTTAGAGATGTAAGCAGGCAAGTAACGACTCGCTCAGTTCAGTGGTTCATGTTGTGGCACGCAGCAAAAATACAGTGTAGACATATGCTTTATGTGTTGACTATAATCATTAAGTTAGTTAACCGTTAACCTCAGAGTGGACAGTTATGTACAACCATATCTGTAGCTATCTGCAGTTAATGGTACATCTCATCTCACACATTTTTTTTTCTAGAGATTGCATCCTTTCCACTCAGATGAGGACTGTTCAACCGTGATAATTCATGCACCCTGACTGTGACCAGCGAGCAAAAGTATGTTGGAACAATACCCTGGACATTCCAGTCTGGGAACAGATTACATCAAACACTGTCTTCTCATGCATAACCCATGAAAATAATTGTCAGAGATCAAGAACATAAATCTAATACTACACAGGGTGAGAAACTTTCAGGGGTTAGAGAAAAGACATTTCCTGAGCCTCAGAGCTTTCAGCCTGGGAACACCAGAAACAGTTCAAACTTTCTTCAGAACCCACCCCAAAATTTAATTTTTTTCCCCAAACCCAAGAAGCAGTAATGGAACCTGAAAAGTACTGACCAGGTGAAAGTGAAACAAAGTGAATTCAAGTATAAAACTGGACATATTTTGGAAAAGCACATGTGAATTCAATCATAACACCCTTTCAGTCTGAACACAGAGGTTTCTATGACCCTGGCTTAATCAGCTATTTCTCAAAAACTAAATTGCTTGCCAGTAGCTGAAAGATTATTGTGTAATGTGAACCTCCTTTTCACAGAAGGTTAGTGAGCGAGACTTCACTGACAACTTTCACAGTGCCAGCTTATCTCCTTAATGCTACAGTAGATAAGGGGCCGAGGTGATCACTTGAGATTCAGAAGGATTTCAAGGGGTATGAGTCAGCCCAAACTGATTCTGGCCACTTACTGTGATGGCTGCTTGTCAGTAAGATGGTAAGAATCACATCCGTTTCAGCTGTTCTTCATAGACCTTCAAAGAATTGTGTTTTGCTTTAGCACTTTATTTAAAAAAAAAAAAAAAAGCCTAATCTTAAGGTTTCCTTTTAAAGTGCAGAGATAAACAAATTATTTACCTGAAAAATATTCTTTCATATGGTGTGAATTTGAGATATGAAGCAGCATTTCAGTGAAGTTTTTATTATCTATTTTTGGGAAACATGCCATTTTTTTGTTTCCCTAAATATAGCATTGGAGCTTCTGTAAAATTTAGAGAGTAATGGAAAATAATTTACTGCCATCACAAACTCATGCATAAATCTCATAACGGAAAAGGCCACATTTGCTTCACTGAATCGTGATCATCACAGGTCAATGGGAAGTTTCAAGATAAACTAACTCTTCAGTATTTTAAACACAACTTTAGCTAATTCTTATACAAGGACCATGGGATACATTTCCTCTGTTACCCACTTTTTCTTTCTTCTCTGTTCTTTTTTCCCTAAACCCAGATATACCATGTCCATTTCTTTTCCTTCCTGTTGGGAAAAAGGCTCTAGGCAGACCATTAATACAGTCCCATAAGTTAAGAAAATTTTCTTTGTGAAAATGTTGGAAGCCGCCTTGCTATCATGATTTTATTTTTCATTGAACAATACTGCTTCAGACTACACACAGCTGTGGTCTCCTTTGAACTCAGTAGTGTTATTTTCTTCTCCTAAGTTGTTGCTGAGCCTGTGACTGAATGTTTCAATGGAAAGGGTCTGAGAAGATAAAAATGCATTATTTTCTTTTAAAATAATTTTTTAATAGCAGTTAAGGGAATATTTCCTGCCTAGGATTCTGGATGAGATATTGTAAAGGTAGTCAGAGTATCACAGATACTAGGATTTGGAGAATCCCTACATCACTCTCTAGGAGCTAGGACGGCTTCCTATCACTTCTTCTCAAAGAGAATTCAATTGCTCACTGTCACTCATGGATGATACCTGATTGTAGTAAAGCCACTTGCAAAACATCCAATTCCCATTTTTAAGTGGAAGAAACACATTTTTGTGCTAGATTTTAATGAAAAGTAAGTTCTTTAAAAATCTAATAAATCAGCTTTTCTTCTAAGTTTCTCTACATAGCTGGAGATTTAACTTAGGAGCAGACCTGGTCAGATATATTCAAGCATAGCTAACGTATGGAGGAGGTGGGGGCTCTCTTACAGTTTCCCAGTTCCCAGTATAGTCATCCATTACAGCAGTGTCGTGCTGAGAACCCGTGAAGGGCAAGATGAAGCAATTGCTTTTCACTGAACTATGTAACTGGCAAAAGAGTGTGGGTAGAAGTATCTATATATATGGATTTGCAGAGTGAGGTAAATCTCTAAGCAGTATTTACACTACTTCAAGACTTTAGGAGGTTTGAATCATCTTGTGGAAAAGTCTGTTTCTCTACTGGCTATATTGAGAAGCACTTCTCTCAGTTTTCCCCCTGCGGTCCCTGTTGTAATAACTGACCCCTTCCTTTAACTGCTATACTTTCTTTTAACTGCTATATGTGGTATGACATATACCAGCTCAAGTATATCACAGCTGACCTCCTGAGACTGTACTCTCCAGCTGGTTGTCCTAACATGCTTTGTTATGAAAAACGCAGCATTTTCAGAGTAGCTGGATTAACTATTCTAATCTTGTTGAAATGCTCTCATTTAACAGACAGTTATCACTTTGCCAAAATCTTACCAGTTTCCTCAGTTGGGGAAATCCTCATGCGAGTAACTGGACATATATCCTCAGTCATTCTAGAATTTTATGTGTTTTATTTCTCTACTATGCATTTCAGGCCTGTTATCATATATCTGGCCAGATATCATGTATCACATATCATATATCATACCAGTTTGTCTATCTGTAGAATAGGATCAAAACCATTCCTATTTCCAGAGGTCTGCTGGTATTCTTTCCTGCATAATTTTGCTTTTATAACAATACAACGATGTTTTATAACAAGGCAAAATCAAAGATTGCTTTGAGTAATTCTTGAAGGAAAAGTTAAAAGGTCAAACCTAGTAACAGTTAGCTGAGTTAAACAATAAAGTGAAAGCTGCTCCCTGCATCCTTTACCTTGTCACATGCAGCTCCTGCTAGATTAACTGGGGGAGAAGTTTGTGTGTCCAAGTGCATTTGCCACGAGAAACTTGCATGTTCCCTGAAAAAGTTCAAAAGTTATGAAACAAATATAAAGAGACACAGTGTTTCTGAATCCATGGTACTGATTATCCCAGGTGTAAACACTATCAAGACATGTCCAAATTGCACATGTGCATTTGCACCTTTGGCTGTTTGGCTGCTATCGGTAGTGGCAATAGGCAATAGCTAACAGGCAAACAGGAGTTTTGATGCCGCAGTTTATGAATGCCTGCCACATCTCCTGAATGAGTGAAATTATGCCACCTCACCAGCCCCCAGCCCAGTTCTTCTGGGTTTGTTTTCTTGTGTTTTTCATTTCCCCCTTTTACCCTTCAACACACCTGGTTCACTGTCACCGCTCACTTTCAGCTGGCCCCCTTGCCTCTGTGTCACACGGGAAGCCAGTTCATCGCACAAAAATAACTGAAAACTTGACAACCAAAACAAAGTAAGCAGTGCAGCAAGCTCACTTGGCTTACAAACACCAAAGCCAGATAACACCAAGCCAGAGCATAGGCAGAGGGAGCTGCAGGGCTGGAAGCTGAGGCAAGAAGAAGGAAAAACAAGTTAGTGCTCTACCTTGCTGCACTGGCAACAGTTGTTTTGTTTCAGCCATACTGTGAGCCTGTGTTAGTTACATACAGTAATGCAGGGCTGGAGCATCTCTTCTCTGGGATCTTGGCACCAAAGAAAGCTCATCTGGAAAGAAGCTGTAGCACTGCAAAGCTACAGTGCCTGCTAAGGGCACGTGCTCTTAACGTGGTTTTGTGTTGGAAAGAGGCTTGCTAAAAACCTTCTTGTTTCTTCAGCAACCTCCTTGCACTGTGGGTCTTCCTAGGGTTCTCATGCATTGAAATTTTAAAAAAGATGAGAAGCTGGTCTGTATTAGGTCATACAGCTCCCATAACAGACTTCTGCAAGGAGGCTCTGCCAATCCCATTGATATTAATATCCAAAGTCCTTAAATAAACAAACACGAATTTATGGGGTTTTGCCATTTGTATTTCAAAAGGCTGTGATAGTATGTCCACTAGCATGTTCCTGAAGCATTAATCTTTATAAATTAAAAAGTGGCATGAAAATCCCTGACAAAAGAAAATAAGAAATTATAATTTTATTACTTTATGAAGGGGTTAAAACAGTAGAGCAACACTGTGAAAATGGTGGAAGAAAAGAATTTTCAAGCTACAAAGTAGATGTGCCTAAAATGCATATTATTATGATGTGCTGGTATTGTTAATCTGTAATTACCAATTTACAAGCCACATGATTCTCTAATGCATTACAGGTGTAGGTATATAATTTTCAATAATGTATTTATGTATTGTACTTTATGGTAAAAAACCAGTATTGTTTCCCTTTTTTCTAAAATAAAAAGTCTACTCTGCCATGGATCTTACTGGATATTTCCATTAGGAGAAGACTGATAAAAAAGTCAGGTGACTTTGAGGCAATCCTGTTTGGTTGGTTGGTTTGTTGTTTTCAACAAATAATGCACGAAGACCTGGTTGCTGAATTGCAGGAGAAAGTGTTGCTGCTCACAAACCACTTCTTGCCAGCACTGAGTCCAGAAGCATTTCCTTGGTGAGAAGCCACTGGAACCTCTGTGGGTTTTTGTTGCTCCATCTCGCAACCACAAACCCAGAGCCACACTCAAACCAGTACTGTCTGCCTTTAGCCCACAGTAACATGGGCTGCCCTAACCTCCACGTCTTCATCCCACATACCAGACTCTTTAGGTGGAGGATTCTGTCATACTGGATACAGTTGTCCCAGCAACAAAGCTGTTATACCACCAATTTCAAGTTGATTTCTTCCCTACATTATAGTATTTAATATATGTCTATAAATCTGAATGACCATCTGTAGACTACGCTTGAAAATAAGTTTTAATACAAGTACATAAATTTATTCTTTGATTATATTAAAATGCAACCTACAGGAAACCACCTTTAAACTAGTAAAATATAGTCATAAACCACAAATAAATCTATAAAGCCTTCCAGATCTAACATGATGATTCAAATCCAAGCCTACCTGGAGGCAGGCTTACTTACTACCTACTAGGAGGCTCCTATGTGGAGCAAAATGTCTGAGCATTCAGGCGACTCCATTGAATATAACAGAAATTTTTACGTATTAGAAGTGAAACGTGCATTCAGGTTTTACTGGACAAGGCTGAAAGCTGACTCTACTGCTTATGGATATAGAAAATAAATACACTGGTATCATTCTAGCCCTTAGTGACTGGCCTTCTTCATGTGACATTAATCAAGAACTTTGTTGGCAGTTGCAGCAGATATAGGTCAAAACCTATGTAGGTGTGGCAAGTTAATTTTCCTGCCCCTACATCTTACTTGAGTCATAGCAGTAGACTATGGAATGTTATTTTTTGTTGTTACCCTCACTGTAGCTCTACGATGGACAGAGGATTTCATTTCTACAATTGTTAAGACAGCAGTTTCCATGAGCAAATGAAAAACGTTAGAGAATTTTTAGAAGGTTGTTGTTACTGCAGCTTTTCATGACAACTGCAGTAGGTATAACTTTTATCTAAACCCAAGTTCTGTTTATAGCTGCACTCACCCATTAGTTATTTTACCAGCCCAAGACAGGTCAAAAACTCTGGCAGGATGTTGAGCAACTGATAGCTACATAAACAGTCTCCTTTGAGCAATGTCTTAGTTTTGCAGCTCTTGATGAGTGTGAAGCAGAGATAAAGCGCATTCTCACTTAAGTCTGAGAGTCTTCTTGCCATCAACAGTAGGACTTGACCTTGGCTGTAATGAATCACAGGATGTACCAGCGAAAAAGCAAATACCTCTGGGGACTGAAAGGGTAACCGTGCTTTCTTCCAGCTTTACTTACTCACTGGTGATAGCAAATGCCAAAAGATGATAATGTATGCAGTGAATCACATAAGCCATAACTACGAAGGAAACGTATTTCATGGCTGGTTAATTCTTAATTGATTCTGATAGTTCTGGCCTAAAATAGAGAGCAAAATATGTCATTGATCAAGAGTCTTGTGAAGTCCACACTTTACAAAATTCATGCACTTTTATGGACGCCATCCAGTGAATTTTCAAACAGAAAATTGTATCCCCAACCCTCATTTCTGATCTGAGTGAACAGAGTGAAATGGAAAGATTAAAAACTCTCAGAAGAGTTTTCATCCAGTTGATGGTGTCTCAGATTATGGTCATACCAGCCACTCATGCCCAATAACAGGAGTTGAACTACGAGAGAAAGGAGGGCAGAAATGGGCGAAAACGGGAGGAAGGAAGCAGAATGGTCAAATTCAGGGATGACTTATATTCCACTCGTGATAGTACAGCTTCTGTCTCCTCTAACCAAAGAGTTGGCATAAAAAACCTCATGATGCTGAGCGATCTAGCCATGCCTTAGCAAGAAAGTGGCAGGATTGGAGACAGATTGGCAGCCAGTACAGCTATACCCATTGTTCCCTTTCCCTTGGGGTAAAATGCATTCACATTTTTTGGTGGCCCCATCTTATTTTCAGTCCATATTTTAGCTTTCACAAAATAGATTAAGCATGCTCTGTTCTCTGCAGGCAAGAGAAGGATATGTAGGGAGCTTCTGATGCTCTTGCCATGGCCTTTGTGCGGTTTGACAGGTCTCCACATTTGTTTCTATCCCTTGACGAGGCTAGTCCCTATTTCTAAAGAATTGCTGGAATAGATTGATCAATACAGAACACCTGGGCATTTTACAAGCTTCAAAGGCTATGGTTTATCAGAAATAATGTATTAGCACCTCTAGTCATTTGCACATTGGCATAAACACTGGAAAGTTTCTCTTTTTGCTCAGAATATGATAGCGATTCAAAGATGGTTAGAGATACCTGTTCTTCATCTTTGCGCAGGTGAGCTGGGGAAACCAGCTCTGTAGCATTTCTTTTTGCTCCAAGAGGTAATACATCTCTTGGACCAGGCAAGGCAAAAGGCGGGACAAGGAATTTCGGACATAAGACTGAAAACTGTGTGTCACAAAAAATCTCCCCTTGCGCAAATCTGAGGATGCGGCAAAATCGTGAATTATAGAAAAACAGACACGCAGAGCTTGAGATGATAAACAAAATTCAGCGCTTCAGTTGCAGTAAGTGCAGCTTTTGTCTTCGAGATACAGCACCCGCTGGGCCAGGGAACAAAAAAAACCAGGGGGAGGCGATCTCAGACAGAGCTCCCTTTTACGTTTCTGATCTTATCTTTCCTGAAAGAAAGGACGGAGGGATGTAATTTAGATAAGAGTGCAAACCGCTGAAGAGCCGCCTCCAGGCCGTGCCTTTCGGTGCCCGGGGGAGCAAGCCGCCGCCGGGGAGCGGGGTGCCCGCGG
>WAAD01027309.1:2040-17450 GCA_013389945.1 Fregata magnificens | reverse complement strand
AGGCCGCCCGGCGCCCCCGGCCGCGGCGGCAGCCCCGCCACCTTTCCTGCCGGCTTCTGCTTCGGCGGAAAGGAGGCTTTAGCCGCAGCCCTGCGGGCCTGGGGCCGTGCACAGCCATCCTCTGCGCGCTCTGCAGCGGCTGCGGGGTTTTTTCCGGCCAGTTTGCTGCGAAATCCGCCCAAATACGCCGAGAGGTGAACGCGTTGTTTTGCGATGTGGGCTGAGGATTTATCGGGGGTTTTAGTTGCCTTTTAGTCCGTCCCTTCTGTTAACGCAGACACTGTCCGTGAGCGGTAGGTGCCCAAAATGAGAGGTGTGTTATCTGCTTTTCAGATGCCTTTGGTTTTCCCCCAGTATTTCAGACCTGGCGATGAATTTGCTTCGTGTTTGTCTACCGAAACTTGGCCGGTGTAATCATTCTTTTTATATAGCTTTCCAAGCATGAGGCCTGTATTTGTTAACAAAATTGCCATCTTGCTCTAAAAAAGAAGATACAGTTTTGATACACGGAAAATTTAAATTAAAAATGTTCATGAAAAATGAACCTGAGCAATATGTTAATTTGAAGTGGGGGTGGGATATATTTCGTATTATTTATTTGTTTATTTATTTATGTGCCCAAACCCCTGCGATTAAGAAGTTATTTGTGTTTGATGTGTGCCTGTTTGTTTCTCATCGTTATCTAGTATGATGACATGAACTTTAGATTAGGGGCTCTCCATACTTCACCTAGATTTTTGGGCCTTTAGGTGTTAAGCTGCAAATATATTAAGAAGATAGGCATTTATAACAACTGCCTTTCCTCTCATCTCATTTCCTGATCTGTTACCTGCCTTTGTGGGAAGGAAGAATATCAGAATAGTAAGAATGTACCCTACTGCAGGTAGGAAACAATCAGTGAAAGTTGTCTGAACAGATGTTTCTGACCATTGGCTGAAGAATGCTGAAAGCATGAATGAGGAAAATAGTGAAAACAAAACAATAAGGGTAGGACAAATCCTAAAAATAAATGGTTATATTTGCTGTGAATGGAAGGCCCAGGCAAGTCCCTGTTGCAGGCGACGGAAGCTTATCTGTCAGCTTTTCTACAAGCAAGTCCCTAAAACGTTACTATGCCTATGTAAAACCCATTTCTGTGTCCGACAGCTGTGAGAAGGCACTGTACTGATGACTCAAGACACTGAAAATCTTACTCAGTGTGAGGTGATTCGGCAGTCTTGGTTCCTGGCATTCCCTTACATTACAGCTATGCTAAAAGTTATCTCTCTAATGTAATAAAGCAGTTTAGAAGGCATGATTTAGAGGTACAAGTGATACAAAAATCCTTTAAAATTTCTTACATAAATGTAGGAAATCCAGAACATTCAACACAAGTTGGTACTGAAATACTTCATCTCTCCAGTTACTCCTAAATACACTGACAAGTCAGTGCACCTACAGTTACCTAGTAGAATTGATATCTTTGATTTGTTTGCTCAAAAAACCTCAGCTTAAAATCAACCAGAAGAACAGTGCTGGGTTTTGGGGGGCTTGTTTTTACTGAATTTGTTTTTGATAATTTAGAATTTAATGTTAAATGATTTCCAATGCCAGCAATGTAAAAATAGGTAAGGGAAAGCTATGTGAATCTAGGGATATTCTCACTGTATCATGTGGTAGTCTCTGATATCACATTTCCTGACTCCATCCAATTTTGGCCTGAGAGAAATTTGACAAGCAACTGCCCTACTCTTTAAAGGTATTAATCTCAGAATAATGACACTTTCCTTGATTTGCAAACCCAGCCAAATGGAAAATCAAGATAAATCCCATACTTAGAAAATTAATAAACTTAATAATATCTGAAAACAAAATTCCTGCACCAAGTAAAAGCTTTTCCTTCAAAAGGCAGTAAAAAAGGTCTATATCACAGGATGTCCATTAGGAGTTGGCAATTGTTTTTTATTTTAATTGAAATATAACTGTAGTGAGTGGTGGTTTGTAAATATTAAAATAAACCTGATATAACATAGCTGTCATAAAAAAGCTGAAAGAAATTACATACCTCTTGGGCCACCAGTTCATTTAGGTCACTAGTCTGTGTCTGACAGTGGCAGAAGGAGACCATGTAAACCTGGCCACATTCTGCACCCTCTCAGCCTCCAGAGTTGTATTAGGGTCCAACACTTCCTATTTTGATTAGTCTCTATTTATGGACCTCTCTGTGTGAGTTTGCCAAAGCTCCTTCTAAACATGCTGACACCCTCTGCCTCCACAGCCTGCATGGAAGCAAGTTCCAGAGAGTCATGGCTGTACAAAAAAATGCCTTTCTTCTATGTGTTAAAAAGTTCTTAGTAGTTTCATTCAATACCCTCTGCTTCTAGCTTCGAGGATTTGGTGAATAACAGTTCCACGTTCACCTTATCCATGCCTTCACCATAAATCTTGATCACAACCCACCAGATTCTGATCATTTCAGAGAAATATCAACAATGACCCCAAGACCTCTTTCGTGTGGGGTTACTGTCAGTTCTGAGTCTGTGGTTGTGTAGATATGGTTTAGGTTGTTTTTCCTATAGGTACACTGCTTTATGGCTATCTTTGTTGAAGCTCTTCTGTGTCTCTTTTGCCCACATACTCTGTTTTGCAAAGCTCTTCTGGGGGTTTTGTGCCACAGATAAAGCATTTGGCTATCTAAGATAGCTTATGATCATCCACAGACTTGAAGATTTCACTGTTTATTCTTTTCTTCAGGTCACTGAGAAAGTTGAATAAAACCAGTCCCAGCATCAGACTTTGTGGAACTTCATTGTTGACCCATCTCCATCCTGAAAAGAGACCATTAAGCCCTAGTCTTTCCTTTCTGTCCTTTAACCAGCTTTATCTGTAAATGGACTTTTCCTCCAGTACCATGGCAACTTAGTTTCTCTAATAACCTTCAACTGCTACAAGCTTTTTTGGAACTCTAACTATATTATGTCCTCTGGGTCATCTTTACCCATGTTCTTCGTGGCAGCATCACAGGACTTCAGCAGGATTTCCTGCTGCAAAAGCCATTCCAGTTCTTTCCCAATAGACTGTGTGTATCCACCCGCTCGACAGTCCTGTTCTATTACTACATAATTTTGCTAATGATACATTGTTTAATCTTTCACCAAAAGACATGATGCCTTTAAGTCTGGTTCTGAAGAATTTAACTGCTGTCTCGCCATAGCAAGTAAAAGTAGCAAGTCAATAGCAGAAATAGAAACTAGGAGCCTTGACAGTTGTCTGTTAGACAAAACTGCTTTTCTTCATTATTTTTGAAATGGTATTCCCTAGACATCCTGGAGCTTCCCTGGACGTTCTGGATAGCCAAGTCCCTAACACACTATTTTATGTACTGAACGCTATTGTTCTATCATTGTACTATTGGTAGAACACAGAGTGCATGCATGATGTGTGCTTATACATACATACATATGCAGTAATGTTTTCACAAAGTGAATGTCATCCTATGTGTGAAGGCTGTGATTTGAGTACATTTAAGAGTTGCTGAGAGTCACTCATTGCTAAATAGCATTATATATAAGTCCAATAATCTCTTAAAAATTAAAAATTAGTAAAACCACTGTCTGCCATGAGTATGGATTGAGCAGCAAGATAGTTTAGGATAACTGCCAAAACCTGAAATGTGACAAACAGTCATAAAAAATGAATAAGCAATACTTCTGCATAGACTAGAAGCACATCTTGTTAACAAGTGTAGAGATATGTCTGGCCATGGACAGGTTGACAGATAAAGAGCTCTGAAGATATTTTTACTTCATAGGGGGACTTCATGCACTGTTGCTAATCAGTTACTTTATTTTATTTACCACTGTTTCGTATCATTTGTCTTTGTATATTGGCAGCAGGCCTACTGAATGGCCTTCTTATAAAAAAGAATACATCAGATTTATCCCTGGTGTAACAGCTGTCTTCAGTGGACTTAGCCCAGAAATTCATTTGGCTCAGTATTTCTTGTTAACACAATACTTGGCATGACTTGAGTTGCTCAAGTGCTTTCATTTTTGTGATGTTATGGTAAGGTATTTCCTCCCAATGATCCCTTTCTCAGGCAGAATTTAAGATATGCTGCCATTTCTCATGATAATGACAAATCTTTCTACCAGATGTATTACTTTCCAAAACAAATTT
Organism: Fregata magnificens; assembly: GCA_013389945.1. Taxonomy (NCBI): domain Eukaryota; kingdom Metazoa; phylum Chordata; class Aves; order Suliformes; family Fregatidae; genus Fregata; species Fregata magnificens. Next base: position 13,292 of record WAAD01027309.1, on the reverse strand, counting down.
CCAGCGTGTGTAAATGAGTGTTGTTTCCTTTTGTTTTCAGTCTATTTCCCTTTCCCTTCCTTTTCATTAAAAAGCTTTATAATACAAGTCAATTTTCCCCAATACCTCCATCAGGAAACCCATATCATTTACATCCACTTTATGTATGACGTGTAAATGGCAAAAAATTTGTCCAGGTGCTCATCTAGGTCAATGGCAAAATTGAACCCAGCAAACCTTATTTTTACTCTCCAACTACATCCGCGAGGTTGCTGGATCTGTACCCATTTTCAAGCTAAACTGGCATTTCTACCATTGCTCTCTGTGTGCCTTCCGTTGAGATAGGAGGTGATATTTTAGTTAAGTTCTCCATATTATAGAATCATAGAATCATTAAGCTTGGAAAAGGCCTCTAAGATCATCAAGTCCAACCATCAACTAACACCACCATGACTCCTAAACCATGTCCCAAAGTGCCACGTCTACATGTTTTTTGAACACCTCCAGGGATGGTGGCTCCACCACCTCTCTGGGCAGCCTGTTCCAATGCCTAACCACTCTTTCGGTAAAGAAATTCTTCCTAGTATCCAATCTAAACCTCCCCTGACGCAACTTGAGGCCATTTCCTCTTGTCCTATCACTGGTTACTTGGGAGAAGAGTCCAACACCGGCTTCATTACAACCTCCTTTCAGGTAGTTGTAGAGAGCGATAAGGTCTCCCCTCAGCCTCCTCTTCTCCAGACTAAACAATCCCAGTTCCCTCAGCTGCACCTCATAAGACTTGTTCTCCAGACCCTTCACCAGCTTCATTGCCCTTCTCTGGACACGCTCCAGCAGCTCAATGTCCTTCCTGTAGTGAGGGGCCCAAAACTGAACACAGTATTCGAGGTGCGGCCTCATCAGTGCCGAGTACAGGGGCACGGTCACTTCCCTACTCCTGCTGGTCACACTATTCCTAATACAAGCCAGGATGCTACTGGCCGCCTTGGCCACCTGGGCACACTGCTGGCTCATGTTCAGCCGGCTGTTGACCAGCACCCCCAGGTCCTTTTCTGCCGGGCAGCTCTCCAGCCACTCTTCCCCAAGCCTGTAGTGTTGCATGGAGTTGTTGTGACACAAGTGCAGGACCCGGCACTTGGCCTTCTTAAACCTCATACTGTTGGCCTCAGCCCATCGATCCAGCCTATCCAGATCCTTCTGCAGAGCCTTCCTACCCTCGAGCAGATCGACACAGATATTCAGGCTACCATTCGTTTTGGAAAAGTTCAGTTTCACTTCAGTGATGTAAGAAGGTGGCAGCAGTCCTGAGGCAATATCAGGAACCACCTGGGGATGTGGGCTGGTTGTTTCCTCTACAAGCCAGGGAACAGAGTGCCACAGGCACTTTGCCATAGCGGTCCTAGCTCTTGGCTAAACTTTTATTTAGTTTGCTGCGTAGGAAAGGCAGAGGTGAGACTGGCACGGCCCTTGCCTTTTATTGGTGTTTTGGATCATCAGCTTACAGTAGACACTTTACTGCAACCTCTTTTGAGCGCCAAGTTGATTTTCTGCTTTTCAAGTGTTGTGCAAACGTGGACAGTATTCACTTTTCTGTTCTTTCTTCTAAGTATACAGCTTAGAACAGTGCACCGTACAGCTCAGCTGGTGCTTTCTGATTCCTTAACTGTTTAATTAAATTCCAACTCAAGGCTATTTTTGTTTCTAACCCACCTCAGGGAATTGCAGACTGAAACTTTAGCTATATTTGACTGGATGTCAGAACCATAGCCTGATTACAGTATGGACCACCACTTGATACAAATGATATTTACAGTTCACCTCACTCATAGATCATATTTTCATAGCTAACCTGACTGGCCTACAATCCAGCTGCGGATTGGCTATCTCACCCTCAGTTTTCTCATCATCTTTATCATTTAAGTCACTTAATATGTCTTTTTGGAACTGGAGGAGATCCAGAGCTGTCTTTGATTTTGGTGGGTTTCAAGATAATTTCATTATTAGTGAAATTAAAATAACTCCGGTTAAAAAGAAACATTGCAGTTTAATTTCAGTGAATCACATAGCCAGAATTGCTCTTTGGGTCTTGGATTTCCTCCTCCCCCACATCACAGGTTTAGTTTGGCTCATTCCCACTGTATATATGTGAATACCAGACTTTGTCTTGCTATATTGGAAGATTTTGGCTGCTGTTTTATTCCCTGAGCAGTACTTCCTTTTTCTTGTTCACTGATTTAGATGTTTTATTTCTTTCTCCCAGGCTTGTCAGGTTGTAGCGTTGCTATTTTCCTTCTTTTGGAGTGTTTCTGTTGGACTCCACCTTGTTTCCATTCTTCAGCTCTTATAATTTTATTCTTTCTTACCAGGAACTTTTCAATTAAATGATTTTAAATTGACATGTTCTTATTTACCAGACCAAAATGAGTCACAGAAGGCTATTGTTGTCGCTGAAGTTCTGTGAAAGCATCAGCAGGGTTCTAATGAAAATTTGCCTGTTTTCCTGGCTGTCTACCCAGGAGATTACTGGGGATCTGAGAACTTTCCTTCCTTCAAGTCAGCGGTGAAATTGGAGACTTTAGGGTTTCTGAGCTCCACACTCCTAGGTCAGTTCTGCAATCTGGAGACCTAACCATAGCTAGCTCTTGGTTCCTGCGTCCACATTCAACATCCTGCAGCTCTCACAGCCCACACCAAACCAGCACATCTCAAAGTTCTGGGAGACTTGCATTTGGCGGTGGATTTGAGAACTTTGGTTCACCCTGTGAAACCAGGAACCTGGAAACTCGGGTAATTCAGACTTGTTCACTGTTAGTACACTAATTTGGTCTCCATGTGGTAGAGCTGAAGCTTCCCCCTGCTCCCCCAAACTCACCTTTCTAAAGCTTGGAGTTGGAAGTCTCATTCCTGAGCTTCAGGCTGCTCAGGGTTTTCAGGGTGCCAGCTCTCTGGGAGAGCTGTCAAAGGGATGGGAGTCTATCAAAGTAGGGATGAGCAGATGAAACTTCAAGTTGTGAAATGTTTCATTGAAGTTTTCAAAATGAAGTGTTGCTATTTTTAAACAGTCAAAAAATCTTCATCCAAAGTGAAAAACTTTGGAAGGCATAATTTTTCATACTGAAACAAAAGACATTTTCATCAATGGTTACTTCATTTTCCATCAGTTGCACCTATCTTTTACTTTGCTGGAATTTTAAGGTCAATAAATAAAATTATTCATTCATTGTGATTGACCTGGAAATGCCTCCAATATAGACAGATTTTAGATTTACTGTACCAGGCTGAACCTCATCTTGCACCAACAGGGACATTCTGGTGGGGGTAAGAAAAAACTAAGCCAGAGTGATCCAAGGCACTGGCTATTTCTATTTGCCACACAGGCACTAGATGTGCATTGCTTAGGGCAAGGAGCCAAACCAACCTTGGCAGATTCAGCAGGGGAGCACACCACAGTCATGAAGTCTTCTGTGTCATTCTCTTTCCCTGATTTTGTTACCTATGCAAAATTTATTTGTATTACAGATGTGTTTGGCCCAACAGTGTTATTCTGGTGAGGCAGTACAACCCTACATCCTGTTGCTGGAATTTCAAAATATCACAAAATTATCACTCTTTTCTCCCTTTTCTTTGAGCTTGGAGTAGGTGGCACAGGTAAAACTGCTACATGATCCATAAAAATCCTATTTTGTTAAAGGGGGTTGCAATTTTTCTTTTGGCAACATAATGAAATATTATCTAAATGATTGTATGCCACCGTGGTTTTTTAAGTAACTTGTTTGTTACAGAAGATTAGAACTAAAACTTTGGAGTGCAGTTTCAGCTGAAATTTCACTTTTCTTTTTATTTGGACAAAGTTTGCATTGTTTTTTTCTCCTGTTTGTTTTTTCCTTTTGGGCATTACTACTTATGGAATGAAATTTTTACTATTTAGCATTAGGTATATAATTTAAGAACAGAGGCTCCATGGACATAGTCAAAGGAATTTCCAGAATCTCATTAAACTAGATTCAGAGTCTCCATTCCCATTTATTCTTCAAGTGCATAAGTGTCATGGTTTAACCTCAGACAGCAACTAAGCCCCACACAGCTGCTTGCTCACTCCTGCCTCGTGGGATGGGGGAGAAAATAGAAAGAGTAAAAGTGTGAAAACTCGTGGGTTGAGATAAAGACAGTTTAATAGGTAAAGCAAAAGCCGTGCACGCAAGCAAAGCAAAACAAGGAATGCATTTGCTACTTCCCGTCGGGAGGCAGGTGTTCAGCCATCTTCAGGAAAGCAGGGCTCCATCACGTGTAACGGTTACTTGGGAAGACAAACACCATCACTCTGAACGTCCCCCCTTCCTTCTTCCCCCAGCTTTATATGCTGAGCATGATGTCATATGGTGTGGAATATCCCTTTGGTCAGTTGGGGTCAGCTGTCCCAGCTATGTCCCCTCCCATCTTCTTGTGCACCCCCAGCCTGCTCGCTGGTGGGGTGCTGTGAGGAGCAGAAAAGGCCTTGACTCTGTGCAAGCACTGCTCAGCAGCAACTGAAACATCTCTCTATTATCAACACTGTTTTCAGCACAAATCCAAAACACAGCCCCATGCTAGCTACTAGGAAGAAAATTAACTCTATCCCAGCCAAAACCAGCACAATAAGCTTCTAACTTAGTTACCTAAATACGATGCTGAAACTTAGATGGCATTAATACCTTCTTCATTTTCTGTTAGAATAATCAACTTCATCTGTTCACTACTCTTAGATCTGTTTTCTCACTTCTGTCATGTGAATCATATTTCTCATACTGGTATATTAATATACATTCTCTTGAATGTATAGCGAAGAAACAGAAAATCACTTTTGGTCCTCTTCATGCATCTCTCTGTTCTTAATCTTTGGTCATCCCATTGGAAATGTCATGTGAAACAGGTAAAGCTGTTAAAACATGTCATATGTTCATCATCTCAGAAATCTGTGCCTGTGTACTAGTAAGAGTCTGTAGGATAGCTGACCATTTATATAATAGCTAATTCAATGTTTACTGGTTATATCTAATCTACAGTGAGCCCAGGAGCATACTGACCTTTGTGAGGTGAATGACTTACCAAGTGAGCACAGGAGCTGTTTTACTAGATCAGACTGGTGGTGCTTCTAATTTTGTAACAAAAATGTCTGATTCAGAATACTAACTAACAAGCGATGTAAAGGGAAATGAGGGAAAACATGACCCATCTGGGAAGATCCTTCCAAATTTATGTCCTGAAGCATGAACACTGATGGAGCCAGTGGTCCTAATCCAAAGGTCGTTTAAGGCAATGAAAGAACTCCTCTGGGTTGAAAAGACCCAGGATCTAGCATTTTGTCTTTTATGTTTTAGGTTATATTTTCATTTGGTTTTCTTTATTTTATGTTCCCCTTAGCATTAGGGTCCTTCTATTCTGAATGCTTTTTCACTTTTGAAACTTGATTTTCATACATACGCCTGTTTTCAAAATGCACTTTATTTCTGTTTTGGTAGTAGTGGTTTGGGGTTTTTTTCTATAAATAATCAAGTCTTTCTCTAAATACCTTGTTTTCCCACATCGTGTGAGTGGGAAGGCACTTTCTCCCTTGTGAGATCTTTATACTGACTCATTGTACTAATTGGAAAGGCGGTCTGTCTTTAGATTTCTAGTTTTGTGCCTTTTCCTTTTAGATTTAGATTGCTCTGTTAAGTCCATAATAATATAAATATTTTCCTAATCCTGGAGCTGGCAGACCTCCTTCGGATTTTCTATGCCAGACTTTCATATTTTCAATAATGTGACCCTCAGTAAAGAGGCAGCTGGATAAAGTCCTAAAACAAGCTCTAAAAAGCATGGATAGCCACATACTTTAATTTGCTCTCTTGGTCTCTGTGTCTAAACCAGTAACACTCAAACTTATTGCACTTAAAAAGTAGTACTGAAAATCATTAAGACAGCATGTCTGCAGGGTACTCTTTGATTTCTGTTTATGCATAGTAGGAGACTGAGGTTGGAGCAGAGGATTTCGGAAGTTTGCCTTTGGAGTGGTCAGGGCTGGAATCTCCAAGTCTGCTGTTAATGGACTCAAGTGGGTGGCATTTGATCTATCAGTGGCTGTAAGCTAAAGGAATGATCTATTTGCAACAGAAAATACACACTGACATTTCCTGGTGTGCAGGTGTACTCTGCTGAGAAAGCCAGGTCCCTACCATGAGAAAAGGGAGTCCTACAAATCCATCTTTAATGCAAATCTTTTGTGGCCAGCACAACTCAAATGGGCTGGTACTGCTGCTCTAAACTAGACTGCTGAACAAGGCATAATTTTGAATATGTAACAGAGCAGCCTGTATCAAATGGAGCAATTTAAACGTACATTTCTTTTCAGTGTCCCTTGGCTGCATGCAGAATTCTTTCTCCCTACTCCAGCTTACTGCTGTGAGCAATACAATAATTTTCTGTATATTTTTTTCAGAACTAGATCTAAACAATTTTGGCAAATGTAGTAAGATTTACTGACTTGAGAAAGCACTTTTTTTCCCTAAATTAGAGCTGTTCGATACCAGTTTTAACAGAACACACAGAAAACTTAGGAAATTCCTCAGTTGTTCTCTTCTCCTTTTCTAGATAAATGGGATCTAGTATGGACTGAAAGAGGAAACACATTATGGAAGATCTTTGTGTTGCGATGTTGACACCATATTGCAATGCTATGTATGCTTATAATAACTTACTGTTCACTGCACCATTATACAACTGCTACTCAGCTATATCTGATAATATGGTACTGACCCCCCACTTTTTACAGAACTTAACAGACAATAGGGGTTTTTTTAATCCAAATTGTTAGGTAATTTGCTCACTGTCTTACTGACATTACAAGTCATTCCTTATATTTTTTTCAGCTCTTTTCCAGTATTCCAGTTTCACCTTAGTCCTTTAGTAAATTAGACTTGTTTAGGTTTTTCTTGAATGTTTTCCCCCATCCTGTCAGGTTTGCCCTGAGGAAACTTTTTACGATGCTTAAATTTAATAATTTTGGTATTTTTGGCTTTGGTTGATTCTTTTGACATATGCAACTATCTGACTCCATGTTACAGATTGATTATACATTATTTTACTGCACTTGGGAAATCTTTTCAGAGATGGAAATATAAAAAAGTTACATGGATCAGCTACAGTTTTCATGATTCTTATGAAATAGAATAGAAACCACATTAAATAGCAGCATCAATTGGCAATTTGGTTTTCCTTTATTCTTGTTCCAAGATTATGCAAAAAGATCACTTATTGTATATTTTCTTTAATGAATACAACACTATAGTATCTTTGTGTGAAAAAAATTGTAATAGCATTTGGTCTTTTGCATGTTGTACTTTTTCACTCTCAGGAATTATGCTAAACACATGGATAGCTGGGGTCAACCAGGGTGAAGAAAGCTCAAATATTCCACTTGGCCTCAAACCGTACCAGCTGTGCTCCTTTTTTCTCATTAGGCTCAGGCTTTTGGCTTGCACAAGCTCTTCCCTTAGCTTTTGCGTGCCTGCAGTGCTGAAGCCGGTCAGAGTCCTGTCACTAATTCCCAGGATTCGGTTTCTTCTTGCTTTTACTTGCATGTGCAACATCACAAAGTGAGTAGGGAAGGCGGCTGAAATCCCCAGGCGGTCTAGGAGCCCAAGGGAAGATGAAGACCTGGACACACAAGAGGAAGCCTTTCTAGGGCAACATGTGTGCCACTAACATAATGGGGGCCCAGCCCCATTCCTTGGCTTTGGGTCAACCTTTCCAGCAGCATAGATCGTTGTGACAGCGGTCTTTCTTTACCCTTGAAGAATCACTGAAACTCCTTTGTACAGTCAAATGTCAAGGTACTTGATCAGCTTTTATCTGGAACTTGCGTTGACAGGCTTTTGTTGTAGAGCAATGAATTTTAACTGGCTGAACAACAGAGAAGCTCCTGAGGATGTGGTCTGAGCTAGGACATTCCTTGCTTACCTTTAATTAGCAGCTTTGTCCTGGCTGGGAGGGTTTTCTGGCCTGCCTTCCTTTTTTGTGATAAGGAATTAGAGGAATTAGTAACAGTTCCTCCTAAAGGAGCACTTGGTGTTACATAGGAGCAGAGCTATTTTGATCTTGGCTGCCAGATAGGTTTTTCCACTTGTGTTCTCCTTCCAGATGCACAGTGACAATTGTAATGGGCAGCTCGGCAATGACCATAGCAGAACTGGCAGTTAAAGTGTCTTCTACTTCAGGTTTAACTAATAGATGGGAAGCAAACACGCAGGCCGAAACCCTGTGTAGTGAGAATAAAACTCTCTGAGATGGTTTTTCCTGATTCAAGACTTGGTTCTATTTGAAAATCTTACAGTAGAGACTGTTTTGTGTCAGAGAGCATCTCCCTGCTGTACATGAGTGGTGGTGTGTGAGGAAGGAGAGGCGTGGGACTGAGGTTTCGCTCCAAGGCGTACTTTTTTCCAGTCTGACCAATCTGCTGTACAGCTTTGCTTCTCTCTCCTTTCCCAACTCGAGTCTGAGTTCACAGTCAAAACTGATCCAGCATCTGAAGGAGCTCTCCCATGTGCAGTTATAAACAGCAAGAAAAAGTAGCAGTAACTTCTGCATTTTTTTATGATGCTGCCATGTGTTTGGAGATACCGATACATCTTAAAGAAGTGAGAATGAAGGTAGCGTATGCAAGAAGCATTTAAAAATAGGCCATGCAGTCAGACCTTATTCAAGAAGTAGTCTATACTAAAAATGAGAACAAATTAGGGTACATGGATATTTTTAGGAATAATGTTTTGGCACGCCAACTTTTCTGAACACTTTCAGGGTCATATCTTTGCCATTCTTCCTTAGGTGGGAGTCACATTGAAACTAGTGGGAGTTGTGCCTGAATAAAGTTTGACCCATGCTTTTCCCTGATATGACATCTTTTTCTTGAATGACCTCCTGGCAACCTCATTCGTAAGTCATTTGTCATGCTTATTCTCTGAGTAAAAAGTGCCTTCCATCTGTTCTTAATCTGCATTCCCTTTAACTTCTATTTTTGCCTCCTTTTTTCTGTCATCTGTGTTGCATTGAAAATAGAGTTTCTGGCCAACTTTATTTATCCCCATGTAAGGGGTTGTAATCATTGAAATAAACCTCCTGGCAGTCTTTTCTTTAAGCCTAGACAACCACAGTCATCAGGCAAAAATAAATGACAGGGGCAACAGCTTCAAATAAATTATTGAAGTTTTTACTTAGATGCTACTCTCCAGACTGGCTTGGCTAATGCTTTCTTTTTTGCTCCTTGAGCTCTTTCAGCAATCAGCTTTACAAGCTGGTTCTGCTCTTTTTTATTCTTTACCTGGTATTTTGTGATCTGGTCTCTCCCACCAGCTGTTCATTCTAGGCAAAGCACATGTGCACGGTGTGTATGCTTTTTCCTGACGTGTGTCAGTACGTACATGATTTCTTAGGTTCTCTAATAAAGTCTGCAGTAGTTTTGATGAAAAATAGAGCACTTTTTGGAGAAAAAGTAGGAGACAAAGTACTATAGTGTCCTTTTCTGATACTGAATTTAATTTTTTTACTATTATTGCTGATTTCTCAATATGCTGTTGCTTTTTAGATAGAAAAACTCAGCTTCTTCCAAAGCACTATTGCAACGTGTGTTCCTCTCTTGTGGAAACGAACGTATTCCCGTTCCCTCTAGACCATTTAAAGACACTGTTTGACTTGGCTTTCTTTTCGTGATTGGGAGGGTGGAGAAGAAGAAAGAAGGCTCCTTCTTTGAATCCTTTGATCAGCAGAATGAAATCTAAGATTGAAGCTAGCTGTATTTTACTCCCCCCCACCCCGTCCATGGGTGAAATATACTGCTTTTTCAGAAAGTTGGAGTAACTGGAAACTAGGCAGAAGAAACATAGATGGAGCTCGGATGAAAACCATGTGAATCCATGCAGGGGGTTATGCAGAGAGTTTTTAGAACAAGCTCCTGAGAGCTTAGAGACCCTTACTGCTCCTGAAGGCACTTCATGCCACTTATTCACTGTAAATCAGAACTGTGGATTTGAATCCAGGTGGAATTTAGACTTAAGCAGTTCCCTTTCTCTTTGGAAATGATGTTAGATATGATATGGTGGTTCATGAGGCAAGTTATTAGTAAACCTGCTTTATTTTCCTCATACTACAATCACAGATTGACATATATCATGTGAGAACTAGGCAAGGTTAATCAACAAATCATGCTAATTTTTATTAAGCCAAATTTTGAGGTTCTCACTAATTTTAACTGACTCTTACTGTACTCTTTGAGGTCAGCAGAAATAAGGGCTAGCTAAAAATTCAGTCTGCTGCATCGTCTCACAAACAGTACTTTTTCCTTGCTGAGCCAAGTAGGAGAGCGCATTCTGAGTTGTACTTATCCACACTGAAGTACTGAAAACCTGAGAAGCTCTTGTTAGAATGCAGAAAACATATGACATTGTGGATGCTGTGCTGTGTCACAAAAAATTCTGTCAGTATGAAAAATTCAATATTCTCAAGCAAATAGAAATTGCCAAGGGCTCCGCTTAACCAGAGCAAAGAAACAGACAATTGGACCAAATATATCTGTGTTTCTGTACAAACATTAAAAGTGTGGAAAAAAAATGTCAAAACTGGAGTTACTGGTTATAAATGAGAATGTTGATGTAATAGGCACATTAAAAACTTAGTGGCAGAAAAATAATCAACGTGACAGGCTAATATCAGTGACAAATTACATGNTCAAGTTGAAGTTGTGCCTAAATGAGGAAAATAAAGCATAAACAAGTTAAATATATAGACAAAATAAGGCAGGCCAAAAGAGATTTTGAAGAACAACTTGGCAAAAACTACTAGTAAAGCCATTTCCAAGCTGTCTTTGAGTAGGTAAAATCCTGACAGAAAATCTACAGGACTAGTAAATGATCAAAGTAGGGAAGGTATTTAGGGGCATACCCATTCTGGCATGTTTCTCTNCAAAGAGCAGATTTTTTTGTCTTGAAGAAAACTTAGAGTCGAATCTCATAGATGATTAACTATGTCACAAAAGCAGAGTCCCTACAGATTGAAATTACAAGACTAAATAGGAAAAGTAGAGCTGTAGCACCACAGGACTGCAGTACAGTATTAGAACTGTAGTACCGACTGCCCTACCTAAATGGTGGCGTTGCCTGTGACAACCTAGGCAAGATCAAACAGGCATGACGGCGGGAAATGCAATAACAATGGGAGACATCATTTACCAAGTTGAGATTGCATAAATGGGCTGGGGGGGGGGA
>WAAD01027306.1:162755-186536 GCA_013389945.1 Fregata magnificens | reverse complement strand
ATCTGTTATGTTTTTGCCAATTTTACCTTCTACATGGAGCCCTTCTGTGGTCCATGCTCATCGGCTCACCAATGGCATACACTCAAAGGATTCCTCTTTACTGGTAGTAACTATCTCAGGACCTGATTCTATGAGCTATGATTTGGTGCTTGCAGCATCTTCAGCACTGTGTGTGAAAATGAAGGCAGTATTTTTGAATATTTTTCTTTGATGTACAGATAAGCAGGACTTTTGAAAGAGGAGCAGCACATTTTAGAAACAGAATAATCAACAAAAAACCAAATAGATGCTGCTTTAAGCTAAAAAAAAAAAAAAAAAAAAAAAAAAAAAAAAAAACCCCAACAACAAAAACCAGAAACAAAAACCTGTACCAGACCATCTATAAGACATACAAACATTTTAAACTATCAAAATATACAGCAATTCAGTTAAAGTATCAAGAAACAGGATACACTGACTCCTATATAGATAAAATACTATTTGCTGTACTGTTAACATTTAATTGGTGCACATGCTTTTTCAGTTAAAACATACTAATCTCTGAAACTCCAAAATCTGTTTTCCTACCATGTAAAGTATGAATAAGCGAACTAAGTTATCTAAAAATTCCACTAACACACTATAACTGTAAGACAAGTTATCAAGTTCAGTGATAACAACAAGAAGTCATATTCTTTATATTTAGGTCTTACGGGTTTGAGTGGGAATAGTGCCCTATTATAAAAAACATTTGTGAAGGCTGTTGACGTTTCTAACAAAAGTAATTACTGCATATTTTTAAAGATTTTGATTCTTTAATGGCAACAATTAGCTATTTGAGGAAAAATAACAAAAATTACTTATTCTGATCAAGTTTAATTACTGCAATCTACTCATCTTTTCTAAAAAAAAAAAACAAAAAAAAAAAACCAAAAAAACCCAAAACATATTTACCTAGAAATATAAACAGTTGTTTAAAAACTTAAAAGACTTTCCACTGAAATGGAACCGTGAATAACAATGCATTTGGGGAAGCAGCAGATTGCTTTTCAATACACAACCACAAAGATCTCACAGGGACAACATTAATGTACTGAAATATATTAATTTATATACTTCCTTAGGTTGTGCTTACCTGTTGCTTTTTTGCAGCAGAACCTAAGGTGGAAGGTCTGGGAAGGCACTGTGAAGTATAAATAATTGCACTGTTTGCAATTAATAAAGATTTTATACCTTAAATGAATCAAAATCAACAGCCTCCATTTTTGTGAATGATAAAGAATCCAGTGAATTTAATTTTGCTCAGTTTAGTACATAATAAATGCACCATTCTATAAGGTTATCTACAAAATACCATGCAAAATATCTGAACTATTAAACTTCATACCCTACACTAAAGATAGCAAATACTATCCTAGCCTTTTTTAAGCTACCAGAATAATTCCTAGTTTTAAAAGGGATAAAAATAATTCCTTCTATTTCTACAGCACAATACATACATTGCTAATTACCTGAATAAACTACTTCAATTTTCAAGCCTTAACTTTTACTGGTCTGTGCAGCCACCCTAAAAAAATTTATTCTCAAAGCAACAATATGGTGTTCCAAAAGATAAAGCAAGTAACAGTTATAGAATTATTTAAAACATACCTACATCACTACATATCTGCAAACTATCTGAAGACAAAGACAACTTCTGTCTAACAAGTGGTTCCAAAGACTTCAATGTTATGATATGCATACTTTAAAACACTGAATGATGATACAGCTGTCTCAGGAGTACTAATGAAAAAGACTATTACTCAGATAAACAGAAACATGATTTTCTTTAGCTATTGCTAAACGTTTCAGGAATACTTACCCACAAAGCTCATATTATGTGTATGTATACGCAAACCTATGTTTATGAATTAAGAAGCAATTATGATTTCCTAAGATATCAGCACTGTATTCCAACATAATAGTCACACAAGTATGGCATTTTCATTATGTGGAACATTGACAAAAAGATACTGTTGCAGTTCATCAATTTGTCATTCTGATGTACTTACAGTGCAATGCTCCTTGAAGGAACAATCAAGGATGATACACAGCACAGTCCTCCTCACCCCTATAGAGCTAGTTCTATACTGGCTGGATCAAACCTGCACTTCAACAGACAATGGCAAGACAGACTGTATTGCATGTAGTCTAATATATGCAAAGAGCCAATAAATATGCAAAGAGCAAACACAGGATTTCAAGAGAACCAGATTTTTAGTATGAGCATTAGAGCAATAAGAAGTTTCAAGTATATATAAAAAAAAATAATCAATTGATTCAAATACTTGAGTATTTACAAAAACAGAAGTTATCTGCTCTGCAGGAAGTTCTCAACCACTCCCCACCACTCCAACAAAACAGCGCTTTAAGGACAGATGCAATTTTTGTAACTACTATGCATACCACATTGAGTTTTCTACACTGAATTTTGAAGTGGACTACTTTAAACTGAAGGCTTAAGCACATTACACTTAAAATAAATTTAATAACTAGTCTGAAAGATCCATAAAATAGTTATGCAGGAACAGTTTTGAAGTATTCAATTAAGAACAAAAGTTATCTGTTATAGCAGCTGCACAGGTCTGAAACAGTGGTCATGTATAAAAGGAAATTTCACTGTTAATGCAATGGAAGTATGCCAAAAGATCACCTTCTTAAACACATGCAGTTTTAATCAAATAGAAAGAAAATTAAGGTATCAAGATTACTGGTGCTAGGCAGCAAAATACAATGAATGAGAGAGATCCTCCATCTACAACTATTCTGCAAGAGGGGAAAAACATGCTAACGACAAGTTTTTAAACTCAACAAGGTTTCATGGGGGGGGAAAAAAAAAATCTCATTTGTGTACAGGTACCTTGATTCAGCGTTGCAAATCAATCCTATAATTCTTTGTATACCCACATATCCAACTTACCGACACAGGAGGTTTCATATTATTTATTGTAAAGCACAAAACAGGCATTTTAAAAGTGATAAAGTATACATTGAAAAAAGTACATTTATATCACAAAGCATTGACCACATAATTGCAAATACATTTGCTGGAATGTGTACATCTACACTAATACTAAAAACAAACCATTTTTCATTTCTACACAGAAATATTACCTCCTATCAGTAGTGATAGATATTTTGTACATTTTCAAAAACACTATTTTTTTAACCAAACAAAATTAAGATCTTCATCAAGGCGTCTGCATCCATACATTTAACAAAGGTTTTTTCCCCCACACAATGAAGCAAATACTGTATTGTCCACTTCTTATTATTGGCCCTGTGCAGAAGAGATACATAAGAGATACACAAAAAGTTAAAGAAAATCCTTTAAATTGAGCTAACTCAGGAGTGAAGCCTTTAAGAAAGAAAAATTGGTTAATGTAAATGGTGGTGGCTTCTTGCATGGTTTTCAAAACCCTGGGAGGAGAAAGTTTTTCTTTAAAAAAAAAAAAAACCATAATCACCAAACATATGGATAGATAGAGAACTCAAGTTATCAGGTAAACAAAGTCATCTATTAATTATTCTGATAGTTATTTCGCTAGAAAAAAAGATGCATACTCCAAAGGTAACAAAGCAGGAGACATGCAAAAAAATATCTATAACCACTGAAACAGAAACCAGCCAAAAACAACTTAAACTTCATACCTGTGGTGCTGGAGGATGTTGTGGCATTCCCTGTGGACTTGTCTGGGCATAATATGCTGCCTGTTGCCTGTAGTACTCAGCCCATGCTGCACTGTAATCTGGCTGACCACCTGGCGGAGCCCCAGCAGGGGCAGGAACTGCTTGACCTACAAGTAATTAAAATTATATAGCTTTGTTGCTGCAATAGAAATGAGAAAATTTCAAAATCTCGCTGCCTAACCAACATCACCTAGCTTCAAGCAATATTCCTCCAAGGCTTTTGAATAATCTTGTGGCTGGTTATTTTTTTTTCTCCTAACCACTCATCCTATTGTTTTAATGTAATGATTCCCATGTAAAGCAAAATTGAGGAACCGTAAGGACAGTTTTTTCCACCTCTTGTATCACATTCAGAGCAAAAGTCTTTAAAGCCTGCTGACCTAAACTGACCTGAACAACCGGTACTATTTAAATTAAAATACAGGTCAACAGGCGAGATTACTTTTTGTGATCCACCTAGACTGATACTTAATTGTACAGACTGCATTAATTCACCAGATGCCATCACTGGCATCATTCACTGAAATCACCAGATTCATTCACTCCCCCAATTCTGGCCTCCTTAATGCAACTGCTAGGTTACTGCAGATTACATTTTTCAAAAAGAGCATTAATTTTTGTAAACATTTACTCCACCACAGAATAGAATCCTGAAACGTCTCCTTCCAACCTTTGCTAAGTTCCAATCCTCTAGAAATAACAGCGTGTACACACATACATGTACACACACACACTCTCACAGACATACAGCTGAGAACTACTGGTCCTTCCAACAAAATCAACTTGCAGCTTAAAAGCACTATAAAGGCAATAGACTAATACACAAGGACTCTTTAGTATACATAAAAAAAAAAATTCCAGCCAACTTTTTAGAACCTAAGTCACGCCGTTCTTCCAAGGAAGGTTTGTCGCAGACATCTTTACTTCCTTTTTTCCTTCTCTTATTTCAGGAACATCAAGCACACTCCACTTATTACCACTATCTTCTTCACAATTTTTTACCTGAAAGGTGCTTTTGCAGTTACCACTGCAGAATGTACCTGACTACAAGCAGAACAACACTCTCTATCCAATCATCTGTCCTCACACTTGCATGCATCCAGACAGAAGGGTTTTATATGGAGTGCTTCATTTTAAGTTTCTTGAACTTCCAAAACAGAACAACTATTACTACTGTGATACGACATTTTTGTGATCTACATTCTTAAAGGGTTATTTTTTCACATCGAAGTTTTACAGTCAGAATTCGGATACTACTGAAAAACCATCACCTCCCCAAGTTTTTTCTAGGATACTAGGAAAAAAAAAAAATGACCCCAAACAGCACATCCAATCACACGACATCAAATAAATCCAAGCAAAATGCAAGCCTGCACCCTGTACAACTCCATGTGCACCTAATCTTCTGTTCTGCTATCAAGAAAAAAGGGCACCTTCCACACGACGAGGGCTGAAAGTTTTCAATCCTACCTGAAACCACCTCACCTTTTATTTTGATACAAGACCAACCTTCTGGGGAACACGAGTATCAAAGACTCTAACGAACTGTCTTCTAGGGTATGAGACAGAAGGTTGGTTTTGTTTGGTTGGTTTTTAACTACTTTTACACAGAAAATTCACATGAAGAATACTAGCTATCCACACTCCTCTTACATATAAGTGTATTCTCCCAATCCTCTCAAAAACATTAAGTGTGAGCAGTGAATCTGGACATTTGGCAAACCACTACCCTGAACATCTTCAGAACACCATCTTCCATTTTCCAACCCTCTATACAACTTACATAGTTTTTCCATTTAGGCTGTAGATATATTAAAAAAAAAAAACCCTCGCCATCACTTTTTGCATTATACAGTAAAGCGATTGTTTTCCTAGAAAAACTTACTTAAATTTCTTCAAATCTTAAGAGCTGAAATTACATTTTACAATTTGTATCGTTTACAACTTAAAATTTACACTTCTGATCAATTATTTTAACCAAAATTATTTTTAATATGGTTACAAATTATCCCAGAATACACTTTTCGCAAGCTCACTATTAATCTATGAGATAATAATTCTAATTACAAATTATTTAGCTAGCTGTCAGCAAAGCTGAATGTCAAAGTTAAGGCATTTTTTGTGCATTATGACCCAAGAATCTTCTGACATTCAGCCAGCTATCCCAAGGCGCTGTTGAAATTCAAATAATAAATCAAATATAGGAAGTTTAACATCTACTCAAAGATGTCAAACTGGACTTCTGTCCTGAAACGGGTTAGTAAAAATTCGAAGTACTTTAGCTGCATCATTCTCCTACTAAGTACTGCAAGTAATTCTGAACCTACAGATGGAATTCAGCAGTTCAGTCAAAATTTCCTTTCAGTGTACAGAACTGCACCAAAACAGTACATGCTCATTAATATCCAGATTCAACTGGAACATTAACAAACAAGACTGATAAACTACACACAAAGGAAATACAAAAAACACAGCATACCTCCCCATTAAGGAAGGCTAAGAAAGAAAATGCCAGATGATTCTACAGTTCTTCCACTACTCAAATCATCAAGGGTGATACTATTAAGAGAAAACTGTTCTTTGTCCTCTTTCCCACTACAATGCTGAGGAATCATTAAAGAACAGTTCCACTATTTTATTATGGAATCCCTTAACTATTAGTCAAGCCCACAATATACTAGAATGACTTTAAATGATAAATTTACAAACTCCTATGGTGACATATAGATCATTTACTAAAATATGACTTGAGGTTTAGAGGGAACTGTTATCCTTGGGAGATTTTTAGGGCCCAGTTACACAAATCTTTATCTCAGCTCTTGTAGGGAAAAATAAAAATACTATGCCTCCAATTCAAAATAACAGCATCTACAGGTCTTCAAAAGCTACACTACTGTCTTGTTACCTGGTAATACTCAAGGGAAATTTAAAACAAATTTTATGAATCTAGGGTGGCAAGCAAACAGATAGTCTGGGTCACCTACAAGATACATGCAGAGTAACGTACCAGTGTGCATGAGTAATTTTACTAGCTTTTCAGTCTCACTTTTAATTGTATTTGCTACTCAAAGCAATAGTCCCTGACCAAAACAAGAGTCTGAAAAAGGAGATGGACTTTGCCACTGTATTTGAGAGTTGGAAAACAGGTTATTTTCAAGTCACTGTTCTGTACGCTAAAAAAGTAGGAAAATGTTCTCTGTAATTAGCAGTCATATTGCACCATAGGAAGCCATTTCAGAAAACAGTATTATGGTTTTAATGGGAATATTCAGGAGTGCTTCAGAGTTTTCAGATCACTCATACTTAACAAAGCATGAGAAAATCCAGAGCACCAACTGCAGTATCACATCCAACTTGTTCAGCTCAGTACTGTCGCCCTCATAAGCTTGCCACATGGATTATCAAAGTAGGTTTCTTCAGCAGCAAAAATAAAACTGCTTGGGCTCAGCAAGTCCCAAGTTTCAGTTCAGTTCTCCAAAACAGCTGTTTGTGTAATTATCTGTGCTGTGAAAAAACTGAAAGAAGAGTTGGAGTGAGTGACTTATAATTCCTATCTTCCCCCTTTTGCACAAGTTAGTGGGGACAGAAGCATTACAGTACTGTATGAAGCACAAACAGTAGTAGCTGTATTTGATAGCCCAGAGGCCACACGAACCTGCTGATGGACAGCCTTCCTGTTCACCAGATCTTCTACTACTTCTTAACATTGTTGTTAAGGGGTTGGGGAAAAACACCTCAATTTAGCACTAAATCAACTCTAGGCGAATTCTCTGCCCTTCAGCCTCACTTGGTCAGTTCTTCCTCTTTTCTAAGTGGATTTTAAGAGAAATGGTATCTTCCGTATCAAAATTTTCAACATACTGAAGAAGCAAAAAGTTCTGATGATTTAAACAGCCAAGTTATACAGGTCCAGACATCAAGAGTTCTCCTTCAGGCAAAGAATGCAATTTGAACTAGAAAAATAAATGAAGATCAGAACTGCCCTTCCATTTTTCCTCTTGTTTGATTGTTGTCTTGGGATTTTTTCATTTTGCATTTTAAGAGCAATTCTTTACATCTCCCAATGACTATCTTTTTTGGGTTCACACTCCTCTTTGGACATGCTCCCAGAAACTCTATCCCAACACCTTATAACTGGCTATTATTTAATTAGAGCAAATGCAAGACTAGTGCAACCCAGACTTTGCTTTCCAGAAACAGCAAATGGGAAAGATGGCAGAGCTCCTGCCAACAAATTACATTATTCTTAAAAAGGCAGTGAAAAAAACCCACAACTTTGCGTTGAAGAATGTGAGCTGAACTAACAGAGACAGTACATTGAAAAAAGTAGTTAAATGAAACAGGAAGAGGAAAAATGGAAAGGCCCATCGCATCTTAAAAAAAAAAAATATCACACGTTTGGGAGTTCTCTTGCAATTTTCTTAGTCTGATACACAATTCTTGAAGCAAATCATCATTATATATTTTCTGTTTCATTTCATCACTTATGCTGTGCCAAAATAAAGAAGAATAAAGGTAGTNCCTGCAAGACATTCCCATGATTTAAAAGATAACAGCACCTTCTGACAATACATTAAGGTTTGCTTTCAAGCATTTTTCAAAAATTTTTTCCTTATTCCGTAAATGATCAAGATCATCAACTTAACAAGCAAATACATTTCAGTTTTATAAGTCAGCTCAAGCAAAATATTTTGAAAAAGCTAGCAACACCACATAACTTGCAGTTTAACCACAGCTCTTAAGTGCTGCAAAGCAAATACTATTTAAATAAGTGCATGATATAAATGAAAGTTAGTTATGATGCTTTAATAACCTGGAACACAGAAAGCAAGTTACAAGGAAAAAAAAAAAAAACAAAACAACAAAAAAGAACCAAACAAAAACCCCACAACCCCCCCCACTATCTGTAATCCTAAGAGCATTAGGCAACAACTACCAAACAAGACAAACAGCTTCATAAAGTAGATCAAAGTTGAACTCCAAAACTTATGAAATATACTTTAAAAATATACTTAAAAATACTCAGACTGAAGTCTTTAAAGTATGTTGTTTCCCAATGATAAAATATAGACATCTCATTAGGTATGAAGTATATTTGCAAAGCTAATTACTAGCATGAGTACAAGTAAATGCCTTAAACACAACACAATTTTTTAAGTCTTTTTCTGCAGGGTTCAGGGCCTCTAGCAGTATATGGCTCAGCAGACACATGGATTGCGCATTTTTATTTTTTGGGAGTAAAAAAATCCCATCTCATCAAACAAGTCTCCTAAAACATTCTACTATGCAACAACAGAAAAAACTATGCACACGTACCCATTTTTTTGTAGTACTCCTCCCAGGCCTTGGTATAGTCAACCTGCCCTGCTGGTGCTGGATTTGGCTGATCTCCTGAATTACATTAAAAACAGTCAAAATAAAACTACTGGATTTTGTTTCATACATCAAACAACTTACAAATTATCAGCTGAATTTTTCAGTAACCACCCCAAATAACATCACTCAAATCTGACACTATAAACCTATGTGGTACAAGCTACTACAAATATAAACAATTAGTAAAAGACACCACAAAGAACTGTTTAAAGTGTTCAGCATGTTTTCAAGATTCAGGAAATGCACAGCACTCACAGTACAAAATGCTACCTAAAATTTAAGTGGTAGGCCTCATGTAGGCACAACAATTATACTAATACAGCTAAATACTACAATTGTAATTGTCCTAAAACCACTGAAGTGATGCAACTGTTTAAGCAAATGACAACCAACAGTTTGGCTCATTCCATTTTTACTTATTACTGACTGCACTATGTAGACATAATTAAGTCAGCCCAAGTTGCAGCAAAATTCTCTCTGGAGTATATTACAAGATACATACATTACCCTTATTACTGCTGAAATTAAGAAAAGCAACAGTGAAGGCTGTAAGCAAGAGTTTTCCAAGAAAACCAGCTACCTTACCATAAATTTACCCAATATATGAAGACAATAAAAAATAATGGGGCATCTACACCCCCAGCAATGAGAACTTTATCCATGTTACTAAACAGCTACCTTGTCCATTAGTTTGGGTTGTAGCTGGTCCACCAGGAGGGGCTGCAGGTGGCGGCTGTGCTTGCTGCTGATAGTAATGAGCATAATAAGCTGCCCATGCTGCAGAATTGGGATCTGTTCCTGGCTTACCTATGAAAACAAAACATAAGCATTTATAAAAGTAGTATGAACAGAGTGCTGTCCTCAATTAACCCTGTCCTAAGTACTCATATTTTCCTCCAAGGAAAAATCCATCTAAACCAAATAACCATGTACATTCTGTACAAATCTTTTCTTTCTAGCACAAACTTCTGATCAGGTTTCAGACAAGTGTATTGTACAAAGTATACTTTCATAGGACTGATGAGATAAAATCATTCTAGAACCCTTACTACTACAATGTAATTTATTAATTTTTAAATGTGATAAACAGAAACAGATTTTCAAGTTTATTTAAACAGTCATGTTACTAAATGGTAGTAACAATGAATCATTCTAACACCAAACAATGTCAGTGGTTTTACTTTTGTTATAACCTCACACTAATGACACTGGCAGAGGAGGCGTGCCAAATACATATTTCTGAAACAGAAGCATACAAATCTTACTAGCTATTTGCAATGCTTGTCAGTTAAACTTTACGGTAACAGTAAAATAAAGAAACACATAGTATTTTAAGAACCTGAATCCCCATACATGGCTAAAAAGCATCACTGTTTACTTACAGCTTTTTAGTATAACAAATAATATAAACACTTCCATCTTCTGCAGCTATCTCCACGCTTCCCTTATTTTTAACTACATCTAGGTAGGCCAACAGTGCTACTTCCTAGAGCCTTAGTTCTCTGTTTTTCACAAATAGCCTTTAGGAACGGCTTGTTCTTGCTGAATCACGGAGATTGATTATGTTACCAGACTGGCAATCCACAAAACCTGCAAATCTACTATTGGAGAATATAACTTTCTATAACACAACCAGCATCCTTTAACATTATTTGCATCCTTGAAGAATAAAAACATCTGCAAGTAAATGCAGCCAACTGAGGAAAGAACTTCACATAGAGACACTGACACAACTGATACTTTAGAATAACTATACATGGGAATGGAAATATATTTCCCCCCAAACACAAAATAGGTAAGGCAGTGACTAATGGAAGAGAAAGAAGAAATCCCCTGAAAAAGGCATTCAGGGAGAAGAAATCCACAACAACAAATTTCTTGCAGTATTTCATTTAGCATTGAAGTCAGATGTAACCACTTAAAATGCACACAGTAGTATCGGCATACAGAAAACAATGTGAACATGTTTCCTTTTAAATTACACTGCCTCCATCAACAACAGTGGATTTAAACTAATATGTACTATATTCTAAGGTTACCTGCAAATATCAAATAAGCCATTGATTGGTTCCCCCCCTCCTTCCCCTTAGTAGCTACTTCTCTAGAATAGAAGAACACAGAGCAGGATTCATTAAATTTCCAAAGAAATCTGACTGTAGTAACTAGCTCCACTTTCATGTGACAAGAAGCAAGGATGGTTCTGGAGAAAGCACCTCTGAAAAAAATACTGAAATAACCCATTTGTTACACTGAAATGAGCAACTGAAGTGGACAACTATGCAAAACTAATCCAAATAAATGCTAGTCAAAAGAAACACCAACTTCAACTGCACATAGGAAAACTTCATTACATTTTTAGGAGGAGTATTTATCCAAAAAATGGTTATAAAATCATCGTCAAGATGACATTAAGGTGAATATTTGCCATTTTTCTTACAGATCTTTATGTAGATAGTTTACTTTATAAAAAATGAAAAGGTGGTACGAAAAAGGCTGTAACATTTTGGCAGTGGTTTTGGATTAATGACACTTTTGGTATTCTGAGAGTTCAAGTCAAGTCACTGTGAATCATTCTACTTTTGAATAATGACAATAGGCATTTTTAAATACTAAACTGAATGCATGCAGATGTACTTTTTATAAAAGTTAGGGAAATGAAACCAGAGATGATTCTTTGCCAAGAAAGGATATATACAAGACTCGGACATGAATAGAACTCTGTAGATTGTAACATCCTCCAAAGCCCTCCCCTTTTTCACCAATGGAACTTGTGTCAGGACCAGTGGCTATGAGAAAATATTTATTCCATTTATAACAAAACCAAAATTGAGATCTTTTGGCTGAAGTTCTGAAGAAGCTCTACCTCAAACAAATGAGGTACAACTGACTCAAGCATCTAGCCTTACCATGCCTTCTGTGACTGCAGTTCCGTTTCCCCATATGCTCTAGTCCAACCAAAGGATATAACTTAAAGAAAAGCAGGATACTAAAACTTCGGGAAGATGTAATTAAGTAAAAACTCCCGTTCTTGACAAAGGTAAACAGAAATAGAAGAAACAGATTCTACAACGCCGGGTTTCAGAGAAAATACAAAACTATTATAAGCAAAAGCTCAAAATACACAATCCTAGCTAGTTTTATTAACAGCAGTTCAACAGAAGTTTTATCCCTCAAAAAGGACTGAACAAAATACATTTGTATCAGACTGACAAGCAATCCTTATATAGGTCAACAAAAGCTAGAAACATGTAGTATAGCATAAACTGTGCAAAGTCAGGATCAGTGAGATTTTAGGGGGCACTGGTTTAGAATAAAATACAAAGTCATTGACTATTAGGGAAAGAAAACACATCCTCATTAAAGAGCTTTATATAAAACCATCCACTGTAAGAAAAATGAACTGGTTTGCACAAAATCAGTTAACCAAGAGTCTTGCAAGAAATATCATAAACTGGGATGCAATATCAATAATGTTTAGTAAAGAAGCATATTCCAACTGTAACAATTGAATTTCAACATCTCACAAGCCACATGTGGGAAGTTTAAAACATATGTAAAGTGACAATCAGTAAAAAAAAGCCTGAAGAATAGGAGCTTTTTCAGATTTACCAGTGTAATACAAATGAATGGTGAAACGTATATACATGTAAGGACAAAACGGATGTACTCAAAGTATATCCACATTACAGTACAACTGTGATATTTCTTACCTGGATCTGGTGGATTCGGTGGCTGCCAGTGCGGATAAGCATTTCCCCATCCTTGTGGAGCATACGGAGCTGGAGGACCACTATAAAAGATCAAGTCATACATATACAGTGAAACCCAGTCCCAGGGGCACCTTACAAAAAAGGCAGCTAGTTGAAGCAGTACTTACTGAGGTGCAGGGCCAGGAGGCCCTGGATTATAAGGAGCTGGGTTATATGGTCCCATGGGAGCACCAGGACCTGGTGGCCCAGGAGGTCCATGTGGGCCAGGAACAACACCATGGGGTCCATGGGGAACAGGTGGACCCAATGGATTTACTGGACCCTGAAACAAGAGTAGCACGCAGATGAAAATAAACCTTGAAGTTCTCCATTTTTCAGCAGTTTAGAAGCATAAATCTGAACACTTTAAGAATCTAATCTAAAAGGTTTGATTGTTTTTAAATAAAGACATCTCCCTGGAGAAAACAGTCTTTTTGAAGATTAATTAGGCTTATGGCTAGTTAAAGAGTTAAAAGCAGCCATGGCAGTAATAGCAACTAAAAAGCTGCATTTATTTCAATTCTTTCTTGAGGAAATAAAGAATTTTACAAATAAACATGGATTTTTCCGTAAATTGCATTAAAAAAAACCCCACAAACTAAAACAAGACTATCATAGTTTTAAAATAAACTGATACATCTAAATCTGACTAATCTTGCTCATTAAATCTGTTTGTAAGAGTAGGTACAAAAACCAGGTAGTAAATTTGATTATATGCATATACATGCAAACAAAAGTGCGGTGAATTTAAAGAGTGAAAGCTTGGATTAAAACTCTACCTAAGCATACTGAGACTGAAAAACTAAACACAAACTTTAGCAGCTTTAACAATATCAAGGATATCTTTGAAGTCGTCAAATTTTTCATTATGCACAAAGTGGGCATCTTCAAGAATGCATCATTAAAAAATACACTATATTACATTGAAGAAAGCAACTGTTTCTTTCCATTTCAAGTTTTCGCTTCTTTTGCTGCATCAATTTATGTTTATATTACTTTAAACCCAGATTACCATTTATTATTATAAAATTTTTATCTGATTAAGTAATTTGGAAGTTAAATGGAAGAAAAGTCCTGTGTACCCTGCTCTAGGTGAACCTGCTCAAGCAGGGGGGTTGGACAAGATGATCTTCAGAGGTCCCTTCCAACCCCAACCATTCTGTGATTCTGTGAAAAGTCTCCACAAAGGAGACTCGCTTCCTATTCTGTTTTTATAATGGTAAACCAAAATATACTTATACACTCACTCCAATCTTTTCTTCTATTAGTTGTCGTGCATAATCTATTTGCTGGGGTGTTCCACGGATAGTAAACATCTTCATGTTTGGATCCGCATTTGGTGGAGGATTTCTTTGAAGTTCTATTCTAGCGCCAGACTGCTGGCTTATGCTTTTAATAGTTTCACCACCTACAATGCAACATACAGTTTTTATGACATGCATTAAAGCAAAAATACTAAGATGCAAATCAGAGAGTCAACTGCATGGAAGCTGAAGACAAAGAAGTGACAAGACACCTATTCTTATGAGCCATACAAGAACATTCTAACAATTAAAAAGCCTCTTCAGTGTAGTATAGAGCTTTGATTGCAATAAACTAGTAAAAGTAAGGGTTTTTTTAAATTAAAGACCACAATATTGCTACTCAGAAGAGCAAAGAATTCCTGCAATGTTGTCTGGTTTTTTCCATTCATGTAAAGATGTAAGATTAGACATGAATAACAACCGATACCCACAGTTACCAGTAAATACAACCTTAAAGCCTAACCTCCTATAAAGCAGCAGGCAAGCACAGATTACAAAAACCACCCAGAAGCTGACCAGATAGTAAAGTCCACATTTTTTGCAGTGCACTAAAACCAGAAAGTTAAATTCCCTAAACTAGTTCCTCCTCTTATAGGATCCTGAAAAGTTACTTGTATCATTAGTAGGCACAAAGTTTTCAAAACGGGTCATTTGGCATTAAAAAACCAAAACCAGCCAAACAAACAAACAAAAAAAATCAACCTTCCAGGTCAAGAACTGAACTATGTCAGCCTATTTGTTGTGTCTGGAAAACACATTACATACAAAAGATTAACATAACTCAAGCATTTCATTTAGAAGCATACAGTAAATTACTTTTAAAACAAAATTATTTAAGAAGTAATTATTTTAATAAACACACATAGAAGAAATTGTTACAGGATTCCACTGTAAAAGATCTTCACTGGAATATGTGAAAATTAGTTTTAATAGTGAGTTACAGATGCAATAACACTAGGCTAATCAAGCAGTATCAAATGCAAGCTAATTATAAGACATACCATCTAAGAATCTACCAAAAGCTACCAGTGTAACTCAGTACTTATTTAAAAAAAAAATTGGTTAGATAAATTAATTGGTTCTTGACTTTTAACTACTGGGCTATGTGTTTTGGTGAGGAATATCTGAAAAAGAATATTAGGAGTATTCTGATTTAGCAGTACTATGTTGCTCTACTGTAAATGAATCTATTTGCAAAGGCTTCTCTTGAAACATCTCTCTAGTATGGCTACTTGTACAAACAGAAAAGCTGAGAGTTGTTTTAACTACATATAGATACACATATATATAAGATATATTGCCTTTGCCAATGATTAGTCCAGTTTTGCCAGTGGGAACAATAAAATTGAATTCCTGCAATCCACCAGGAGGCCCCATGTTCCAGTTGCCTTGGCCTCTACCCCTTCCTCGACCACCAGGTCCTGGTCCACCAGGGTTACCAGCCTAAAAAGAAAAAGCAACAAATCAGCATGTTCTAGAAAAATTACTGCAAAAAAATTATTAACACCAACTAGTTACATCACATAATTTGTTATGAAAAAACTGATTTACTACTCAGATAGTTTCGATAGTTGAAGTAGTATCTTTTCCAGAAGACCTAAATTACATTTTAAAAGATGGTCTGTACAACTCTGCATATGAAAGAGGAAGAAGGAAAGGATACAGAAGAAAGCAGGAAGTTTCACATGTATAAAGACATAATTTCTGTCTGCCTTCTGTAAAGGCTGTAGTGGGGCTCATCTCGAAATAAGCATTTAAACCGCCTTTTAAACACCAGTTACAACCAAAAGTAACAGCGTATCGGCTATTAATACAAGACAACAGAAGAAGCAGCTCTAAAACCAGACAGATCAAGAACTGCCATGACTTTGAATCAGTATCATCATTATCACCCTGACACTTGCCAAACTGTAACTGTAAAAGCAAACATTCATATTCTAGACCAAACTTTGAAGTTTAACCATTAAATTATTTTCTTTAGTTACACACTCATTTTTAAAATTTTAAGTCTTTCCAAAGGCTGGCAGTAGATTTAAAATTGTAAACAACATATTACCCAACCTGAACACTTCGAAGGAGATCTGTAATAATTTCTGCAGCATGCTGACATCTGTCAGGAGGCCCTGTGATTTGGGCTATTCTATCTGGAGTTGTTCCATCATCTGGAATGAAAATGAACTATTCCAGTACATGTAATCCAGTAAACTTACACTCAATTCACAGAAACTTACGGACAGATTACCAACCTGGCTTAAATTGGATCCTAACTCCAGCATCATTCTGTATCTTTTTTATCATCTCTCCATTTCTTCCAATTACAATACCTACAGCAAATCGTGGTATTGGAACCTTAAAGAGAAAAAAAAAACGTCAAGACACCGATGACTCAACTATTCCTACCAAATTCACACAATTAAAGGGTCACATATTAGAATGGTAAACTAGGGCCAGCCCTATGCCACTTAAGGCTTTTTGAAGTGTGAATTTTTTAATATCAAGTCACAAGCCTAGCAAATACTGGACGAAAGCATCAAAAAGAAAGAGATCCTATGCTCTACAAGTTCTCACAGTGGCAGCAATTCCAGTGGATATTATGCTTCTCACAATCGAAGAACAAACGTTCTAATGGGCCTAAAATGCAGATTCTAGCAGATGAAACTTTCAGCCTCACCTCTGATGAACAGTTATAAACTCATGACTTGCATAATAGGTGGACTTAGATATTCTTCTGTAAAGGCCAAACTCCAATTTCTATAGTGACATTATATACTAGCCATAAAACTTATTTGCTTATTTGATAAAAAACGCCAGCTAGCTGAAATTGTTCAGAACTGCTGGTAATGTAAAGTGAATGCTGCACACCATTTAAAGTTGTAATTTCAACAATGATCAAGTAATACTTACATGCCACAACCACTTTTGGAATCTGTTTAAGATTTTTCAGTGGTATTACCCAGCTTAACATTTTAATGTTAACATCTCAAAATACAGTGAACAAGGTTTTCAACCATGCTTACGTCTATCCCTTCATTTCCTCCTATTCTTGACCCATATTCGTTGCGCACCTCTCTAAAGCCACCTTGATCACGAATTAACTCCAGCACCATTTCCTTGGCTTGCTAAAAGAAGAATGAAAGTTCATTTAGGTACTGCAACATCAGCATGAATTTTAAAATGCTCTGAATTCTGAAGGACTTCTTACTTGAACTTTATAAGGGTCTCCAGTTATCCTAAGGGGCTTGTCTGCACCGGTGTTCTGTGGACCATCTTGAATCATGACCATTTTGACACCTGCCCGCTCCTATTTGACAAACGGGAGGTCAATACCCACTCAAAGCCAGATTCAAAATTATCATGTTTTAAAGAAGATACATATATACCTGTAATTGTTTAATTGTCTCTCCACCTTTTCCAATAACTAATCCTGCTTTACTTGCTGGAATCATAATTTCTTGGACTGCATTTCCAGGTCCATCACCATGATGAAAGCCAGGTGCAGGTCTTCCCTTTTCAACTATCTGATCAAGTAATCTTTTTGCTGATCTGTGAAGGAATATATACATTTATAAATACACTTATTCCTGCAAGTATCACTTGCCCAACCTATTCTGCTTGGAAATTATTATTTTTTTTAATTTGAAAAGTTTCTGCAGAAGAAATACAATTACTATCACTAAGAAATATGAGGCAAACTCAGTAAATCTGTAACAGTAACTTAAGATACAAAAGGTGGTTCTTTACCAAACACACAAAGTAAAAGTTACCTCCTCAAACACAACCATCATCCCTGAATATAGTTACATTGATCAAACCTTAATTCAGAAAAAAAGATGGAAACCTTGTCCTTTAAAATATTTTTTAAAAAATCCATTTTAATTAGCAGATTTGAAATTGTTACAGCTTACCATTTTTAGTGTATTTAAAAAAAAAAAAATCACCAGACAGAAAGGTTTTTCTAACTTTGCTTAATTTCAGTAGTAATTCAGGTAACCTCTCATTTGACAGTAATTTTTCTTTAATCTACTAACAGCCAATCTTATGGCATCTATTTTATGTTAAGTTTTATAAAAAGGCAAAAAACCTCAGACTGTAAAATAAACCTAGCTTTAACACCAAGTACCATGATAGCTGCTGCTTTATTCAGCATGCAAAGTAAGGACATTTGTACTTGTAACCACTACCAGAATAGGGGACAAAAGCAAGTATATATTCACCACACATGTAAGTTAGTTGCCATCAGAGTAAAATCAGGATTACAGTACTAACATTAGTTAAAAACCCTTCCTGCTAATATGCGAGCAAAATAAACTATAATTAGAAAGAAAATTCCCATAAAGGAATGACTTCATTAACAGCAGCCTGCTTGGCTGCCACATAAGAGGAGAATGCCATACTACTTTACCAAAGAAAAACATGTAGCTGCAGGCCTTACCTGCAAACATGAAGTGGGAGCAGCTAACATAAATGAGGTAATACCAAATATACTACTACACTTACGATCTTTCCTAGCAAAGCCAGGATAAGTTGGTCTTCAAGTGGTTACATAACCTCTGTGCCAGTAAAAAAAAAAACCAAACCCCAACCACACCCAACATTTTCATCGCTACCATCCTCCTCCCTGAACACAGGAAGGCAAAAGTTAACTTTGCCGATAGGTATTCCGTAGACATCACTTTCTTAACTTCTGGTATACATTAATTTATACCAAAGACATTCAAGAACTCTTGATGGGCTGGGCTCTGAGCAACTCCTACTCTTACACATTACTGATTTTCCACATTTTCCCTGTGGTCTTCCAATTTATGGTTAATAAGGAGTTTCTTTTTAGCACACATTTCTTTTTAGTATACACCCACAGATTTCATTCTCAAGCTGAAATCAGTGCATGGTTAGGTAAGTGTTATCTACAACAAGATTTCGACTTGAAAAAGTTGAAGTTCTATATTTTTGTCTTAAAGTTCCAAGTATGTTGAGGGATCTGACTGCAGATTCAGGGCTTTTTTTCTGATGTATACATTTAACTGTCACCAGACTGCCTCTTCAATAGAGGAAGAATATAATATTATAAACATACTATCTATATATTATATTTAGATCTAAAAAAAGTGAAGTGTATTGCAGTTAAATATGAACACATGGAATTTGTTTTACTTACTGAACAGACTCTGGTGTTCCAGTTAGCATACATGATCTTTCAGGCAGGCCTCCACTATCTATGGTCATAAAATAAAACCAATTTAGCAGTAGCGTTAAGTCAGAAAGAGATTATGAAGTTAAACATAATATACAAACTACTGGAACTTCACTGAAGTAGAATAATCTGTGTATCACACCATTTTGCATTTCTTTACACCATGATAATCGCGATTAGCACAAAATATTAAAATGTACCTTAAATGAAGGTTCAGGCAATTAGAAGCAATGACCAGCCTTCTGAACTTTCTACCAAAAAACCTCACCAAAATAAACAAAGAAAAAAAAAAACCAAATAGTTACCAGGTGCAATCTGTATTTTACAGCCAGACTCCTGCTGTATACGTGAGATCTGCTCTCCACCTCTGCCAATTACTTGGAGAAAGAAAATATAGAAAGATTATTTGTATTAACAGCATCTGCTAACATCCCTCACTACACTACACCCCCACATCCATACTACTTACTGAATCCAACCATCCCATCTGGAACTTTGTACTCCTCTGTCATCACAGACCTATGGAGAATGTTATATCAAACAAAAGACAATGACCATTCAGAGACTAAACTGGCATTAAATTTATAAATATTCTCCCATTACAGTAAAGAAAGCTACTGTCCCCACTATCGTGCTGGCTTACTTGCCTCCCATTAACTTTAAAAGTCACTGTGCAAGCACAGTACTAAGTAAACTAACAATATACAAAAGTGACCACAAAAAGTTCAAGTGTAATACAAATCAATTTAAGTTTTCCTTCATCCTCTTTACTATTAACAGATGTGTGACACAGAAAAGGCCAGTGTAGCATTTTAAGTTTCATCTGTATGTCCATTGAAGTATGCTGAAAATACATACATTTCAGCATCTCATCTACCAAAACCAGCCAAAGCATAAGAATAATAGTTGCATGTGGTTGTTTAGGGAAGAAATGAGTGGAGAAAACTACTATGTTGTAGCAAATGTAGCTGACTGACCAATACGCTGTGTTAAATCTGATTTTTTTTTAAGGCCACTAGCTTTCATTTTCTCTTGCAAGGTAGTGTCAACCTTTTCCCCTTCAGATCTGCTTCCAACTTCTAGTTATGCTACCCATGGTCAAGTAATAAAAACCAGCAATGCATTTTCCTTTTACTAAGCTTGATGCACAGCCTAGGCTGTGAAGAGAAAGAAAGAGACAGTGATGTAGATGCATTTTAAGTGTTTGGCTTGGGACTTGCTGAAGCTATATTTCAACAGATCACACGTACACAGCAATTGCTTTATGCATCGATACCACTTTTTCAGAAAATTTTCTTGAAACTGCTTGCTTTCAGTAAAAACGAAAATTCTACATAAGATGTGGAGTAACTCTTACCTTTGCTGTTGATGCATTGGTGGTAGCTGATTTCCAAAAGCTATAAACAAATATTGTTAAAATTAAATTCAAAACAAATAGTATAATTTACAACTAAGCTTCTCTTTTGATAAGAAAACTTAACTGTTTCAACTTTTGTCCAAGTTGACTTTTTAAAAGTGTTATCAAGAGGTTTAAAAACAGCTAAAAAATTCTCAGCTGTTGCTAACAGCATTGTCAGTTTTACAAGGCAGACTGGCACTGCTTCAAGAAAATAAGACATAAACCCCCAGCCATTCTTTTGATCTTATTGATTCAAGTATCACCTACCAGAACATTGTTTCAAATTCTTGTTCTGACAATGTTACACTTGTTTAGGGTTTTTTGGCAACAAAATAAAAATTACTTACAGTCATTCTGAGGAGCAACTTTCTTAGCATCTGGTTGATCTGCAAAATTAAGATTTTTTAAATTTTTTTTGCCAAGAAATTTAAGAAGTGTTTACACCTTTTAGTGTGAATTGTAACTTTCCAGTGTATTTTAGTCCCCCTTTCCTTTTTTTTCCTTTTCTTTCTTTTTTTTCCTCCAATTTCAGGGAGTTGATCATCTGAATAAAAGAAAGAATCTCACGAACACTCAGCACTTGGTTAGTATAGCTGAAAAGATGTTAGGTTTTTCCATATTATCTACTTGGTAGTTTAACAAAAGGCAGTTTTGAGAACACACTGTAGATTGCTCATAGATACCCGGTCACTGAAACTTAACTAAGACAAGAAACAAAGTTTAGCTCTGTTGGTTGCTCAACATTGCTCAAGCTAATGATGCTTCTATAGTAAAAAAGACCAAAAAAAAAATCAAATCCATAAAAAAAATCAACAGTGATTTAAAGAAAAAAATTTTCTGACAATGACCACAAATCTAGATCAAACATCTGAAAATACAACAGTATCACATGGCAATGCAATCTCAATCTGAATGTCGATATGAAATTCCTATCCAAATATCAAGCATTTCATAGCATAAAACTTCAAAAAAAAGCAGATTCAAAGCAACTACATCACTACCATCCAAATCCTTGCTGTACAGTAAAGGAATAAAAGGCATAATTAACCTATATCTGAAAAGATAGACTTCAGATGCTTCCTTCCCACCCCAAAATAAAGGTTATATGAACCACCATAATTTATGTGCAGCAAAAACTCAGACACATATTCCAAGAAATATTTGTGTCAATCCAGAAAGATCCACTAGTTTATGTCATGTTTACATACTAAACACAGGTAATAAATAAAAATTCCTGCCTTTAAAAGGAGAGGGCATTCCCTCCCAGTGTGTTGTACTGCTCGGACTTGTCCAAGAGCCATCTACACATAAAATAAAAAGAATACATTACATATATCATCTGAAGCATCATTAGCTCATTTTTTGTATATTAAAAACCTCACCGTTAATAGAAAAAAAAACTTTATTACAGGACACAAGAACTCCTGATATAAAGCTTTCGTTACATTCTGTAGACTGAGTTTCAATCCTCTTAAAGGAAAAAAAGGCATTGCTCTTTTGTGAGACCTATGAGAACATTTCAACAAGCTCAGAGATTTCCTTCCACAATTTAGCCAGGATTTTGTGTGTATATTAAACATATCAAACCCTGTTAAGTTCAAACTGGCTGCTTAGTAAGAGACAGAAGACGACACACACGCATTTCAGGAGCAAACTTTACTGCAGTATAAGGCAAATCCAAAAAGCTGCAACAAGTTAGAAGATTTAAGTATGATCTTATCAGGGTTCACACATGCTATAAGCTTAAATATTAGACTAAACAAAAGCGTCTACAAGGTAGAAAATTTACTTTCCTGTCTTTTTTTAAAGTCCTATGCTTTTACAATGAAATGCATTAATACTTTTATTTGAAACTGTGCAGTAATAAAGTATATGAAATAATCAAATTTAAGGAGCACTTCCTACTCTAACTGTAATTTACGAACTGTAATCAGTCCTACACGACAACAAAAGACTTAAATGACATACCTGCGTAAGTGTTTCTCAACCATGAATTTATCTGCCCCCCTCCCCAGCATTCATTTTCTTCTTTACAGCATTTAAACCACATTTAAAATACTTTAAAACAGGCTTACATTCACTTCAGGTTAGAGCACAATGGTTTAACACAAATTTCCCCATTAAACTGAAAATGAAAAAGCATGTCATGATCTATAAAGGGAACAAAATGGTTTTGTGCTGTGCTATGGAAAAAAAACCCCACAAACAAAAAAGAAACCACCTGCAATCTTTCTGGCACTGTGGCCATACTCAACAAAAATAAATGCAGCAGTAACAAGTGCATACCTCCATCCTCAAGAGGTCTTTTTTGTCCTCCATAACCGTAGTCGTTTGAATTCATTGATGTGCCAGCATCTCCTCCAATTTTTGCTGCAATCTAAACAAAAGGCAGATGTTGTGAGTTAATGACAAAAAAAAAAAAAAAAATGAGCCGGCCCTCATTTATTCCAGGTCTTCTAAACGATTTTAAGCGATTTAGACAATGCATATTAATATGAGCCCAAAGAAGTACATAGAAGGCTGCTGCTAGAAACAGTTCTGCTCACAGAAATTTTATTTTTAATGCCTTCAAGGAGACTTGCACTCATCCTTCAACAGCAAAGGTTCCTATATTTTCTTCATCGGTTGAAAAAAAAAAAACCAACCACCACCAAACCCTGCCCTTCAAACACCAGAAACCTTTTTCTAAAAGGGGCTTTTCCTTCTCTACCCATTCTTCACGAAACACTGTGGTATCTCACAGCGGGCCTGACCACTTAAACTATTTCAAGCCTCAGTAGCCCCGACTACACCGGGTCTTCAAATATTGCCAAAACCGCGACGGGTTATTACCAGACGAGGCGAAAATTTTGCCCGAGACATAATGAAAACATCGCCCGTGGTGCAAAAGCTACAAATAAAACTTGGGGATAAAGAACTTCCGAAAAGACAGCCCTCGCCGCCTTCGCTCTGCAGGCCGCAGCACTTCCCAACCGGTCTGAGCAGGTTAGCGGGCACCGAGGGCGCCTCGGGGAACACAGTGCGGGCCGCGCGGCGGAGCCGCCCGCCCTCCTT
>WAAD01027306.1:127712-162080 GCA_013389945.1 Fregata magnificens | reverse complement strand
CATAGCGCCACGAGCGGTTAGAGACACCCGGTGATAGGGCTGGGAGCGTCACGTGGTGCGGGGGCGAGGCGGGGGGGGGGGCCGTAGCGGTGCGCTCGAGGCGCAGCTGGGCAGATCTCGCGTGATTTGGTTTCGAGCCGTGGGTGCGCGAGTGGGAGCCGCGCCTGAGGCGCGGAGGCTGCCGGGAGCAAGGTTGGCCCGGGGGGCGTCTGAGGCGGCGTCAGTTGGGTGAGTGCGTGAGGGAGGTCACGGAAGGGGGCCCGAGGGCAACCGGTAGTGCTGCGGCTTGGCCGCCCGCCCGTCCGCGTTAGACTGCGCCCGGGGAGGCGTTTGGCGCTCTGGTGGCTCCGTTCCTTCCCGACCGGTTCCCGGGCTGACTGAGGACCGGGCGGTGGGGGTGGCAGCGGTGCTGAGCGGAGGGGGGAGCCGGGCCTTTTTCCCGCCTTAGCGCGGCGGTGCCCTGTGGCGAGGTTCCTCGTAACGTCGTGCCGCGGTGCCTGGCGTTGGGCGGCCGCCTGGCGCTGTCAGCGTGCCCGCCGTGTGACGCGGGACAGCTGGGGAAAACAACACAAGCTCCGCTTCCGGCGGGGGGGGAACCTTGGCGTGTAGCGGTGGAGGCTTTACGGTAGCCGGAGAGGCGAGAGGCGCCTCGTCGGGCTTGTTCCCCAGCCCCGCGGAGGGGCAGAGCCGGCGGCCGGGGCGGTGAGGCGGGGCGCCGGCCTCTCCCCTCCGCCGCGCTCCTCGCGTCGCTCCGCCCGTCGTCTCCCTTCGGGCGCGGCCCCTCGTTTGTGTTGAACGGCTTTTCGGCTGTTCCACCGCCCCGCGAAACGGGGCCGGCTCTTTCACCGCTCAGCGAGCTGCACTTGCCTCCTCCTGAAGCGTCCACGGTTGTTTATGCCTCAGTTGAAAATGATCACTGGTGTTGTACAGTTTTCACAACTGGGGGGATTTTTTCCCTGGCTGCGCAAGCACAAGCTTTAATGAAAAATTGGAGCTAGTAATGCTTTAATCTGGGCCCTGTTTAGGTCCTGTGACCTGGTGGGGATGAACTGTCATGCTGAATATGGATGACGGTGTTGCAAAGGCTTCACGTCTAGATAAGGTCATAGCATATCTACTTAGCTATCATAGCACTAGAGACTAGATAATACTGAAGGGGAACTAAGCTGTACAACTGCTTTCTGTACTGCAATTTTAAAAAATACATGCATCAAACAGTAGCTTCTTCATGGGCTCCTGGATTACCTAAATATCATGCTTCTTTTTTTTAAACATAAATAGTTTTATACTGAAGTGTGGGAGGTCTCTTCCAACCTAAATGAGTCTGTGTTTCTCTGTTGTCAGTACTTCTAATTAAGGAACTGTTGTTTTGGACTTTGCCTAGCTTTGGGTTGTATGCAAGGAGGGAGCAACTCTGTTGAAGTCATGTAAGAAAATGCGTCTTGCTGTCTTCTCTTTTGGCTAGCCTTGTAATTCCATGCTGCCTTGAGAAGTTCCTGGTTTCTCATTGGTCCCTTCAGTTCTGGCTGTTTATAAATGGGTTCATTTTAGTAGACCTTAAGACACAGTGCTGCTGCTGAGGTCAGATTATCCTGCATCTCCAATCCAGATAACTCCACCAAAGGAAGCTGAAAACATGTGCTAGATTTTTTTTTTTCCCCTTCTGTAAAACTTCTGAAGTAATATAGCTCAAAAGGGTTTTAAGATTAATATATTCCACAAAATTAAAATTCCTACATGCTTTTAGGCAGATTACAGTGTATAATTAGAGCTAGGTGAAACTTGCTGCTGAGATACTTCTGCTGAAAAAGCCTGTTCAGAAGAATTAGCATATACTGGGGTTTGAGTAGCTGCCTGCAGGGTTAAACCACAACAACTTCCCATTAATGTAGCTGTGTTAACTGGGGGAGGGGGGAAGCAAAAATAGGTTTGGAAAGTGGGAACTTCATTTTCATGCTTGACTCTTCGCTATTTCTAAACAATAATTTGACCTTGAACTATTTTTTCATTTCCTTTGTTATTGAAAATTTGGCTATGTATACCAGCCGTGCTATGCAAATAAATAAGTTGAGCAATAGGAGTTGACTATGATGCGTTGAAGCTAATACTGGCTACTGGCTATGTCTTTTATGGCTCTTCGCTTATTAGAAGATGTGGAGCGTCTATGTACTTTGCTTTTTATTGTTACGAAATGGGATAATGATTCTTTGCTAAGTTCTGTGAGACAAGCCAGTAGCTATATGACACTGATGATATTTTTAAGCAGTTATAATGCCTTGGGCTAATGAAAACACTCTTGCCTGGTATTGTAAGTGTTCTAGTTGCATTCATAAATAACTAATGATAAGTAAACGTTAATTTTGGAATTTTTATCAGGTTTTTATACTGTTTGAGGTGACGCTTCATTTGAAAGTTGAGATATTTAGTGTGTGTATATATATATATATATGAATTCCTCAATCTTCCAAATTCTTGAAGTCACTGTATTTCTTAGGCCTTTCAGATAGTTAGAACATGAAATTTAGCAAATTACAGAGGCGTAAGATCTTAAGTATTGTCTACTGTATAAATATTATGCCTTTATTTTCATCATTCCTAAGTCGATCTAATGACCTTTATCAACAGTTAAAGAGTTACTTCTCTCTGTGTTTCCCATGAT
Organism: Fregata magnificens; assembly: GCA_013389945.1. Classification (NCBI taxonomy): domain Eukaryota; kingdom Metazoa; phylum Chordata; class Aves; order Suliformes; family Fregatidae; genus Fregata; species Fregata magnificens. The sequence continues at coordinate 159,421 of WAAD01027306.1, read as the reverse complement.
GGCACTTAGAACCTGTCTGCTAGAAACCCATGTCTCTTAAGCACTCTATCTCCATTTCCCTTTGTTAAACGATACTTTGGTTGAGAAAATTATCCCTATGGGATTAATTCCTTCTTAATCTCTTAATGGAGTAGGGTGAGGATGCAACCCCTTAACAGTGCTGACTGCAATATTCTTTCAAATGCTTTGCTGACTTGTTACAGCAGCATATGCCAGGTTATTCTGCTTTCTCACTTGCAAAAATTACTCATTGCCTGTTTTCTCAAATTTGCCTTCGAAGAAGTTAAATGTAGTAGACTGATAAGCAAGTATTTGCACTATGCTGCTAGAGCAAGAGAAATTTTGTTTTGCTGTGTAAAATAAGCCTCAGTTCTACAGTAACTCATTCTTACTAAAGCGTGTATAGTAGAGATATCTTCTACCATTTATCTTTCAGAATTTTAATAATTAGATAGTAGACAACACAAGAGGTAACAGAGAATATGGAGTTTTAAGATGTCTTTCAGTATTTCTTTTGGAGATTGGAGGATGGTGTTTCCCTTAGCTAAACGTATTACATAATGACATCTCTCATGGTTTTCAGGCCATAGTCTGATGATTACGGAAAACATCAACAATTAGAACATTCTGGTAGATGCAATTACTGAGAAACAGCTAGTTTACATGAAAACTCTGACAAGTCAGACAACTTTTTATTTATAGTGTGGATTGTCACAGACTTAAGTCATGGAGAGTTCTGGGGGAAAAAACCACAAACAAACCATATTTTTGTGTGGGTTGTTTTGTTTTTTTTTTTCTTAATCAAACATTGTATGTGTGAAGGAATCCTTACTTCTTCCAAAAGGTACTCCAGGGTATTTCTGAATTAGCTAGTTCGGGCGTTGCAAAAGCATATATGTAAAAGTGTGGAACTTATCTGAATCCTCTGCATAAGCTAAAACACTTCAGTGCATGCTTGCATTGAGTTTTGTTCTGTTGTTGGGTTGTTTGGGGTTTTTTTCCCTTTAACAATTGACTTCAACTTTGATCTGTGGTGACCAGACTAAAGGGTAAGGTAGTCCTGAAAGAAGTGGTTTGCTAGTACAAGTAAGGAGACCTCTCACAGGGTCCTAAACTAAAGGATTACATTTCTTATAAGGTTGCCTCCCCAGCTCTCTGGGTATTGTGTTTTGTTTAGCTTTGCCTCAGTACACTAAACACTTTTATATAGGAAAAGTGATTACAGTCTCTAACTATAAGAGAAGGATAACCATTATGGTAGCTTTACATCTGCCCGCTATGCTTTCTGCAAGTCATTGCTGGCGTGGGGAAATTTGCAGTTGGTTTCTGATGATTTCATCACTTTGGGAGATTTAGATCAACAGATTCAGATCCTGACTGTCAGCTGGTGCTCCTGCACTGGCAAAGGGTGTCCAGGATCTTCAAAGTTATCAGTAGAAAACTCCCTTAAGTAACTACTGAGAGAAGATTCAGCATGTGCTCTATATCCAAACAACTGCTGATCTGTCATTAGCTTTCGTATTTACTACACGTGCAACAAAGTAGTAATTACAAATTTCAGATTCACAATTTGGATCTGAAAGAGAATGTATTGGTGAAAAAACGCTAATATTAAAGCATAACTTAAACTGTCTACAAAAATTTATACAATGCTGATAATTAAGTTTTCTTTTGAGAGAGGTGAGTGTCAAGGGGAACAGTTTTTAGGACTGAAATAGTAAGATTGCTGTGCAGAATTCACCTACCCAGGATGATCCAAGTGATGGCCAGCTGTATCTTCCTAGTCAGCAAATATTCCTATTACGCCTCATTCCAGACAAATGCAGAGGCATGGGTTGCTGCTGAGGAATTGGAGGGGGTAGGAAGAAGTATTTGTGGGAGAGGATGGGAGTGTTGAAGAGGAAGGGCAGCCTGCTCTGCTGCAGCTGCTGTGACATCTGCCTTCACTCAGAGATGATAACACAGCTTTCCTCTTGGCTTCTGGGGGAAGGGCGAGAGTGAATTTGCTCCCTAAGCCCATACCCGGTCCCCTGTGTACCAACTTTTATATAGTAAGCTTCAAAAAACCCCAGATCTTCGGGGTTTTTGGCTTATATTTAGTCATGCTGCTTTTCTTAGCAAAAATGTTTTACTATATTAAGTATTTGAAGAAAAGCTGTGTAAATATTGTAGATTCTTTAGAGCAGGCGTCTTGCACATTTTACTCTTGTGAATCTTATTTCATATGTATTTGATTTAAAGCTAGAAGTGGGTTGAAGCTGCTGAAAGGAAATTTAATGGTAGAACTTAAAAGGGAAGAAGGGGTCTTTGCCCCAAGGTTTCTGTTGAGGTCTACTAGCAAATTTGATTCTGGGCTTGAGGACAGTTGAGTAGTAAAAGATTAACATGACCTAGGCTCTGAAATGTTGACTAGCTTACAGAAGGCTATGAAATTGCATTAGGCCACCATTGCGTTAGGTGTGTCACAAATACAGAAGGATAAATCAGAGAACATGCACTTCTTCCTTAAATACAACTGAAGTATGCAATGAGACAGCAGATCACCATATAGAATGAATGTAGTGCAAAAAGGCAGCTGGATAATATTAGTCATAATGATAATGTGGTCATCAGTCTTCAGTGTCCTACTTGGTCAAGGGGGTTGGATGTTTTTGTGTGGATGTCATGGGAAGGAAAGTTTCAAGAGCCCAGAGAATTTGTTTGCTGGTAGCATCTGCAAAATTCCTCTCAGATGGGGGAAAAAAATGTGTGAAAGGCCTTGTTTGAAATAAATTGGTTGATGGAGCTAGGTGTGGAAGTTGCATATGAATGGGGGTTAAGAAGGGCAGAGATGGGGACTGAGGGACTTTTAAAAGGAGAACAAATAATTATTGCAATAGTGGCTGTAGGGTATAGAAGTGTCTACTGTATTCCTCTATCAGCAGAGCACTGAAGAATGTGCATTCAAGTCCTGTTAATAAGTGTGTAAATACATATTTTGTTGAATTAAGGCAGTAATGTTCAGAATTCTCATCTCAAAGTGGGAAAAGCTTGGTTACTTTAAAGGGATTGGTGTACTCCCCTATTACATAGGCCTGATCCCTACTATTCTTTCTGATACTGTTTAATTACAGCTAACATGTTAATTTGTGAGTCAGAGCACCTTATTTTTTACCAAATTGTGCATATATAACAGAGTCAATTAAAAAAACCCCTAGCATAGAAAGGTAAATCTCTTCTGAGGGTGAGGAAGGAAAAATGGAAGAGGTGCTTTAGAAGCTATAAATGACTAATCCCTTCAGTCCATAAAACCATGATTATGACAAGGTCATCTAAACTGCAAATCATCTTAAACTTCATTGTAAGGGTTACATGCATGTTTTGGGAAAAATAAATGTTTGCAGTGAAGTTTGTGAATGTGTAAGGATATTTTTTCTTTAATAAATCAATATCCAGAGGCACCTTAGAGAAAGCTGTAGTCTAACTGCCACTTCAGTATCTATTGATGGTTAAAAGTATCTTGGTGTAATCATCAAAAGCCCAGTTGTATTTAAAAATGAGCCCCCAATAATAATGCTGCATTGACTTGGAAAGGGATGAATGTTGCTGGGTTAAGCTCAGACATCACTCAAAAAAATCAGTGATGTGGATGTCATAATATGACTTGATCTGAAGAGCAAGAAAACAGGAGGTTCTGTAAGTTTAGCTTAAACAAACAAAAAACCATACACCTGTAAACTTTTTGACTATGGATTGGTATTTTCTGCGGAGAATATAAAGAGGAGATCTTTTACTTCCTTTGTACAGGCTGTGGTCTGTTAGGATCGTGTCCTATGAGTGAACGGATTCTGTGTAATATTTTCATTAAATAGTCATGGAAATGATAAATTTTATTTGCAGGTGTCCTCTGATTCATAACTATTCTTTGTACTGCATTTTTTTCAGAAGCGACAGGGAGAAGGTTAAAAAGAAAATATGTTGCTTTCTACAGTGAAATGTCTTTCTAGGATTTGCTACCATGCAAAGTTTAAACTTTTATTATGAGTTTGGGGAAAAATTTTCTTGAAACTGTAGAATTTCTATAGTCTATAGTTAGTAGAATAGATGCTGAAATCTGGTATCGTTTTAAAACATTATCGCTTTAGAACACCTAGACATTTTTCTGTTTAATTGTTCATCTTTCCCTATTTTGTACCTACTTTACCTAGCACCATTTAATCTAGAGGAATAAACTGATTTAAGAGATGAACTGCAATGTAGGTCTGTCAAACTCCCCCCTTCTGTCTTCTTTTCCCAAAACTCTTCTAGGTTGACTAAGGGGGAAAAAAACAACTAAGAAACCCGATTTGAGCTGTGGGATGTAGTTGAAACATTGGAAAGGCTAATGAACGACTATTTTGACTTCTATTGCAGCATATTTTGATAAATATTACTAGGGCTGCCTGTATTTCCGTCTTCTGTAGGTGAACAGAAGTACATTCTTATTGTTTCAACTTAAATCAAGTGAGTTTAGGTATGCTGACATATGTTCTCCTTTCAGGTTAAACAGAGTTGTTCTGACACCTCCTTGTAAATTCCCATCTTTATACAACGGTTCAGTGCGTGTGTTTTCAGCTTTGCATGTAAAACTAGCTGTGTGAATCAGAGCAGCTGGGTGGGATTTTGACGAGCGCACTCTGGAAGAAGCATCTAGTGTGACCATCTCCTTTTGCTTATGTAAGAACAGTGTGATCACATGTCCACAGCAAAAATGTGTGCAGTTCCTTATTTGGTAATGCATTAATAACCTTCATCTTGTTTGCGTGCAATTAAAAACAATACAATGTAGCCGAGTCACTTCTCCAAGTGGATTATTTGTTTTGCAGTTCCTCCCTTCATCAGGACTGAGGAAAGAGTTTATTTTCTACTGGAAAGTATTAATATCTGTCATTATTACAGAAAAAAGAAAACCAAGTAGAGTGTGGATAGGGACTGTGCAGGCATCTTCCACCCCACATAGTTATGTGACCCATAACTATGATCAGTGTCATGTTTATTCGGTTTTTTTATCTCAGCTTTTATGTTCACTGATAGCTTTTTAACTATGCCAGAAAAAAATCTAATACTTTTGCAAGAAGAAAAAATGACTTGCAGACATGACTTCTGTCTGTTGCTTAATTATGGAACATGACTGAAGTAGTGGTACAACTCTAGATGAGCCTATTGGTCTTCAGTATAAAGCTGTAGAGTATCTTCACTGTTAGGAAAATATTTCTATAATGTGTTATGTTCCACTAATGCATGTTCCAAACTGGCAGTGTGTTGGGGCTGGTGGTTGTCTTTTGTTTTGGGGGTTTTTTTTTAATATAATGAATCCAAATACTTAAGTGATAGGCTGAGAACCATTGGAAAGAAAGACTTCAAGTTCAGATCAGGTCACATCTGAGTCATGCCAGTGCCAACTTCCCAGAGATTTTTAGCAAGAGCTAACCTGTAAGGACTATCTTTATTCTACAGGTGCCCTGAATTCTCTGCAGCTGCCTCTTTGCTGAGCCAACAGGTTGTTAATTACATTGTTTGGTGGAAGAAACCCCTTAGGATTCCTTCGCTGTGAATGAAGGAGTTGTTACCATAGTTAAGGTAAACACCAATAAATTTTGTTATAGCTAGCAGATACCCTCGCTTTTCAACAGGTAAAAGGGTGAAAGAGGAGCTGTTGTATGCTACTTCTATTGAAATAGATACTACATGAAACAGTGTGCCCATCCTAACGTTTTCTGGGTGATAAAGTAGTTGTGATAACAAACTTTATGTAGGATGTTGAAATAAATGCATTTAAAATGCCTTTTAAAAAAATATTTTTCCGTTCCAATTTCTTGAAGGAAAGTCAGCAAGGGTTATTGTGGAAACTAGCACTATTTTTCCATTGTCCTTTTCCTGTTAATCAGTACATAGCACTACTATTAGGTCACAGGAGTTCTCCTGCACCAGGATTCATTTGGTGGAAGAACTGGTAGGGAGCCAATTACGGTTCCCAGGGTCTGAGCTGGCTGGCCTTGTGTCCAGACTCAGCTAGCCCAGAGCAAATGTTACTTTGGTTTGTGCCAGCTGGCTCTGGTCAGTGGGGTGGAGAAGGCTGGGCTGCAGAAGGAGTAGCATATGAGCTGGCTATTCTGTCTCTATACTTGTAGGGAGCTTTCTGCCCCTTCTGTGCTGCAAGAGTGGGGCTGAATCCATCGAGTGTGAATGTCAAGCCTCTTTTTTACTGGAAACAGGAATATTAGAAACATTTTTACAAGTGTTACTAAATACCTGTTTTAAAAAAGTATTTATTGTAAGCATACCACTCTTTATTTCACTTAGATGGAAAACAATACAGATATGCTTAATATTCATTGCGTATTTTCCAAGGTTTGTATAATAAACAGATCTGCAGGTAGGAAAATGAGGGTAGAGGTCCACACAGATTTTCAATTTTTTTTTTTGTATGTGTGAATTGTCTGAGAGCCTATAGGCCACTGATACTTTGTTTCATAGGAACAGGTGGAGAGGTGGCAGGAAAGAAAGAGGAGTCAGCATGGTTGCAAGTGGTACCCTGGATTGTAATTTCAAGTCAGTTTTAAGTAACATGCCTCTAGTGTATGTACATTTAAAAAAAACAAAACACCAACTGCCAAAAAACCCAAAACAAAAAAGTACTCACCAATCCTCCTTGGAAGCATGCTAGAATAGAGTACCCAAACACTTTTCTTCTAATACCTTAGTTAGAGCAGACCTCTAGTGCTTGGCTGAACCCATACATTTGGGCAGCATTTGTCTGTCATTGAGGTTGATTACATAGTGCCAATGCTCACATTTTAAGGTTCTGTGTTAGAAAGTGTTAGTTCTTTAGAACATGGAAGTGGCTGAATTGCATTATATTGAGATTTTCATTAATCTAATGAGGGTCCTTATCTAGAGAGTGCTGAACTGGTTGACCATTAAGTGGTCTGTTTAGCCCAGTAATTTGCATTTGAAAGTGGCCATAATTATATGCTTCAGGGAAGGTTGGTATAAAGCAAACGCTTGGTCCTCTTTTCCACCTTCCTAGCTCAGGGAATCCCTGCTCTGGCTTCTCTGTCGAGAAACTTGCAGTGGATCTCTTCTATGGTATTTTTTCAGTGTCCCACTGAAACCATTTTTGAGTTTCCAGTGTCCTTTGGCAGGGAATTCTATCACTTGTAGAACTTCTTAATTTTATTGTTGAAACCGGCTTCTGCTAGCTTCACGTAGTGGCTCTGGCTTAGATGGGAGTAAACCATGAACAGTTCATGTCTCCTCTTCCTTTCTCCATCATTTGTAGACCTCTGTGACTTCTTTCTGTCTTTTTTACAGACTGAAGAAATCAAGCCTCCTCAGTTGTTTCTCATGTGGAAGCACTTTCATATCTTTGATCATCTTTTATGGTCCTTCTCTGAACATTTAAAGAATAATATTATACTTGGTTTTGTGGAGTTGAGGGGAACAGAACTGCACAGTGTTATGGTGTAGATGTACTGTACTGTTCATGTGATACTATAATAATGCTTTCTGTTTTGTTCTCTATTCCTTTCCTAGTAACTCCTAATTTGCTTTTTTTCCTGGCTACCAACCAATCTTGTATTCTTTTTGACACTAATCAGAACTAATCAGTACTTCTTTTACCTTTTTAAAGCAATATCTATTTTGTTATGTGGTATGCTATTCATGCTGAGAAAAGTGTAACATGGAAGCCTGTGGCATATGTGTAGAGTGTATGTATAACCAATAAAATACTCCTGTGTGACAATACTGAAAACATACTCAGGGTCTGAGTACGTTAACACTTGAGAATCTGAAAGACTTGTATTGCAGCAGTATGTTGTTTCTTAAAACAATTACCAGAAAGGCTATAAAACTTAAACAATTATTTGTTAATACAATCAAATAAAGAGCAACAAGTGTTGGAGGGGAACAGTGAACAATTATGAAGCCTTAAACTGTTCATCATATTAAACATCTTTACTTGTTATATAACCAACATGGGAAGGTTGGTGGCATGGGAGAAACCTGACCGGTATGGTGTGATAAATGCGTGATTAAGTCTAACTCTTCATTTGCATATGGGCTGTTTCAGGACAGAATTCCCTGAGTCTTGGATAAATTTCTGAGCGATAGCAGTCAGTGCCAAAAGTAGTTAGGACAAAAATCCAGGCTTATTGTTACATGTAAAACTGAAAGGAAGAACTTTGAGTACTATATTTTTCTGCTTTCTTTGCCCCAAACTGATAACTTAATAGGAAATTGTGCAGAACTTGTCAAAACAGAATATTGGAGGAAACAGAACTTCAGCTTCCTTATGAATTTGGGGTTTTTTAATAACAACAGTGAGAAGATATTTCTCCTTACCAACACAGTACACTTTTCTATATAGGTGTTTACAAAAGTATGTATGGCAACAATGTCATTAACTACTTGAAGTTTGTAATAGTGAGTGTGGTAAATAGGCGTAGTCAGTAATGTGAGGGAACCTGTTAAATGTTTTGCATGATTGACATTTTTCCTGGTTGACCAATCAACTTGTTTTGAAGAAGAGTCCTTTTACAGAAATTTATGTGGGTGGGAATTGGAAAGGACACTGAATCTAAGTAAGGAATTGAAAAGCACTTGTGGAATCTGTATTGTTTCAGAAGAGGGAAGCCTTAATCTGTAGATGAAAATGCGTGTGTTGCTTTGCGTGACCGTACTTCGGATGTTTCCTTTTGTTTTTCTAAGTGCAGTCGGGTACTTGGCTGAAGTAGTTAATCACACCATTTTGAAGTAAGGGGGAGTTAGTTGCGTTTTCATCAGTGCAGTACATCATAGCTGAGTCCTAAGAACTTTGCTTACTTGCAAGAAGATGTTCATTCCATCTCAGTGGTGGAAAGTTAAATTTGGAAAATTCTTCCAAGTGTATTTTTGTTCTTCAGCTGTAGTAGAGATTGTGACTTAGTAGACAGGAATCAGGTATGAGAAAGCAATTCTTTTATGTTAATGATGTAGAAGTTTGCTATGTCGTGATGAAGGATCAGTGTGCATGTGTTACTAGTGTCCTAGTCATGTTTTGGAAGATAGTTGTAACCATGTTTAATATAAAATCTACTTGAGATTTAGGTCAGTTTATTTTCTTTTTTTCTAGTATTGTATGTACTTCTATGTGGGTCATTATATATATAGTGGCAATAATAATTTTCTGAAGAGAAGAACCCAACCCTGTAACTTAATATATAATAAATGATAGTCAGTTTGAATATGAAAGTATGATGGACATTTTCAGTTGTCCATAGCATTTCTAGCTTTTGGTCTATTGTTACAAAAGTAACAAGAAAAATAAAACTAATTAAAAAAAAATTGCTAACAGTGCCTGCTGTCTTGTCATGTAGATTCTCCAAATAAAATTGAAGGCTGCATGAATCACAGGCTTAAAAATTCATTTTGAAAGTTCAGAAGTGGTAACAGTATATCTCTGGGTGATAGCAGTATGTGTTTTGAGACTTAACATTTGAACTTGAGCTGTAAATTCATGTTGACTCTGGAATGTATACTTAAAGTAAGCTTTGCCACAGAAGACCTTAAAAACATGTCCTTTGGCCTGTTGGCAGGAGCATAACTTCATGTATATTCCAGTAATATTATAAAGATTACTTTGAAACAGATACTGCCAATAAAAAATAGAAAATAGTTTTCTTGATGCTAGGGCTGGTATAACTTAAATATCATGAATTTAATTGTCTTGGATAACTTTGTATCCTGCGGCTTCATTTAATATCTCTTCTTGAACCAAAACTAATCACACCAGATCTTTCCGGACAATACTATTGACTTTTAAATATGGAAGGTATAGTAGGTATGTGTCCTATGAAGTACTGTTTCACAGTGAATTAGATATATCTCTAATGGAAGCCAGATATTTTTGTAAAGCATGACTATACCTATCCCACTACATTTCTTCCTTTTTGATCTGTGAGGAAATCAAAAGTCAACAAACCTGTTTAATGTAAGCTTCAATTGTTAGTGAATTGCATTAAATTGTGCTGTTGCATGTGCCTCAGGAAGGAAATTATGATGTATGTAGTACACAAACTGGTAAATACTTTGGGGTCCATTTCTATTTGAATATTTTATAAGTAGAGTGTCTCAAAGACAATGTATGCAATATGAAAATATAAAATAAGTGTGCCTAGTTACTCAAGTATGCTGTTTAACGAAGTTAATGTCACTGTCTATTGTAACTTTATAATTCTATTTCTTTTGTTTTGTTTTTATGCGGTATTTCACTTTCTTTTATGATTATTTATTTCGATGTAAAATCAGCCCCAGAATCCTTATGTACAACAAACTTTTTACTTCCATCACAGTACGAACATGTTTCTGCAGAGAATTGAAGTAAAAATTTGATAAATTTGGGTAGTTACTTGTCCATGAAGTGCGTGACTAAATGAAGCTTTTCTTTTAGGGCCATTGACTGATTAGAAAAACCTGTTACGCTCTGCAGGTTTCACTTTGCATTTTCTGTTAGATATATAAAAAATTTCAACTATTTGTTGCTTCTGCTGTAAACTCTAACATTTATTTCTGTGTATGAGACTAGCTACTGAATATTTCTGTAGTGAAACTCTAATGAATGGGGTTTGCATGTACAAAAGTATAAACGTAGCTCAGTCAACAACTACGTACAGTTAAAGATGGTGGGGAGAAAAGTCATTGTCAAAATTTTTTTCTCTGGGAAAATAATGGATGATCTCGTAGGAAATTTTACTATTGTATATGGATGTGCTTTCTCCAAACCATTGTAGACAAATGTCAGTTTATTCCATTCATTAATGTGGTTTTGCAAATGTTATGATACTTAATTGTGAAAGAGCTTTTTCTGGGGAGGGATTTGGCTCCTCTGCCCTGACATTTACGGGCACATGTGTATTTATAGTTGTGATCTGTCTGGAATTTGCCTTTGTGATTTTGTTTGCTCTTTAGCTTGTTCTGTGATCTAGTCCTGTCTTTTTCAGTTTTGTTTCTGAGGTTCATGCTGAAGAAATGGCTTAGTTTAAAGGAAATAATGAGCATTTTTATTCAACTTCAGATACTTCAGGGGATAATGGCACTGTTCTGCTTAGAAGCTTCTCCTTAAAATAACCTTATACTGGTGCTAATTTATGATTAATCTAGAATTTGAGTTCAGTATAACTATTATTGTTAATGTTTCCTTAATTTATTTCAGTTCTTATGAAGGCTTCTTTCTTTAAAGAAAGCAACTAATTCAAAGTTAGTATTATCAATGCAACTATTCTAAGACCTGGAAGTGATATGACCTTGCTCCCACTGTTCTGCCAAACTTGTGATGTGTAGCACTTATCCATATGTATGTGAGTTAAACTACGGTTGTTCAGAGAGAATAATGGGAAAGATATTTTAAAGCAACAATTATTTCACTGAAATACTGACTCAAGTGGAATGCTGAATATGAGCAGTCAAACTCAGTCTCAGAAGTGAAGGTGAACTGTTGAACAATTTTCAGCTTCCTACTGTACATTTCATAAACATTTTTGGATTTAAAAAGGAAGTCTTGTATTACAAAAGTGAATGTCACTTTCTTGTTTTTGATCGAAGAACATAGAAAATCCTCTGTAGATAAGAGTGGGCTTACATTAGGCAAGTTCTGTATGGTTTCAAAATTTTATTCAGTCTTCCTGAGAATTAATAAAAATTTTTAATAAATTGTCTATTTGTCTTTTTAGTAATTTGTTACAGTTGAAGGCGCACCAGTTTTTTCCCCAGTCAACTTTAAAAAGCTTGAACTGAAATTCCCATTTTATGTATTTGTTTTTTAATTTGGACTGTAACAACTAACACTGATGGAAGGAAGCGCTGAACAAATACAGGTTGCTAACTTTCTCAGTGCATAATAAGAGTACCCTAAAGTAGCTTATCGGAACAGGAGGACACGTCTGAGACTGCCTAGTTTGGCAGAAAATGGATTTACAGAATCGACTATCAGCAAAAGCTTCATAGATAGCCATTTGATACTACAGTGATGATAAACTTTTTTCTCTGTATGCCTGAAATGGAATACAGCTCTTGTATTTGAAGACTGTGTAAACAAGGAACTGATGGTATAGATGGTTAATTGATTCATAATGTGATATATCAGTCAGAGAAATGTTGATGTGGTAGAATAAGGACTAAAGGTAGCTAACTGATGGTGGGTTTTTTATCTGTTATGTTTTTGAGGTGGTGTCACAGCCAAGTGCATTACTAGATTTTTATGTCTGAGAAGTTGCTTAGCACTCATTCAGGAGCACTCGTAGTCAAAGTCCTAGATTATGGCCTTACTAATTTTATAGATACGTAGTTCAGTGGCTTGAGTAAGTTGCAGGATGCACTACTGCTGGGTTGTCACAGCTGAGGCCAGCCTTGGCTACATAGGATCTGTCAGGTTGTATGCTGTTAATGCAGCAAACAAATCAAATCACAGCAACCACCCCTCCTTTAAGTAAAAGGTAAAAGTCCAAACAGAGCACACATCCCAGTATGCTGCAATTAGAACTGTGCATGAGCGGGTGTACATACAGTGCAGGTGCCTCATGGTACTTGGACACAAGGTGTCAATCTCTGAAGTAAGAGGTGACTGAAATGCAAGGACTCTGGGAAATGGGCTACTGACAAAATGCCCTGTGATGTTTCTAAATTCTACTACAAAAGAGGAAGACCTCAAGGTAGAAATGCAGAAACTTGTAAAAAACAAAATAATCCCATAAATGAGTTCATCTGTTGCAAACTAGGTGATGACCTTATCTGTTTTTGTAGGGGACACTTATTCAGGCATTTAAACAAAAAATAAAAATCTTATTCAAACATATTGGAAGCAGAATCTTTTCACAGTCTAGAAGAGCTTTTTAAATACTTCCACTTCTAGGTGTATATGGTAACAGGGAAGATAGGACTATAGCAGTAAAACTAAATATGTAGTTGTTTGGGTTTTTTTAATAAAAAGCTGTTTTGTTTTCTGTTTATATGTGTTTATTTGAAGGGACTGCAATGCCAGAAGTCCTTGTTGTGGAGAGTACATGAAGGATTTTCCTTTCTTTTCTTTTGTTAATAACTCTGAAGAGGAATGTGGGATAAGGTAACAAAATGAACAATAAAGAATTGCAAAGATCAGATATTCAGAGTTCTAAAAAATGTAGCAGCTGTGATTTATTACCTGTCCTTGAAACTGCTCTAATACTAGAAGACTGGAAGATGTAAAAACTTCTCACACTTACCAGGTGGATTTCACTGTCTGAAGAAGTGCTGGTATGATTGGATGTACTCAAATGATCATTCACATGATCACTAGATGTTCATCTTGTGCACGCTAGTCTTTTAACAATACTAATTAAAAAGTTTTCACTAATTCTAAGAGAGTCATATCTCTCAATCATATCTCAATTACAAATTGTTTAAAGAACTCGATAAGCATGTGAGAGGAACTGCAGCCTACTTGTATTTCCAAAAGATCTCTGATTATATGATAAAAGGAAGGTCTCAGCATGGAGAAAAAGAAGGAGCATGTTTTCTGGAAGGAGGTGCTCCAGTTATCCCATCAACTCTTAGAAGAAGTGCTTCCAGTGCTTAGAAGAAGTATTTCCAGACTGTAAATACATTCTGACATGAAGATCTCATGCAGGGCAGGAAGTAGAAGTAATGTAGTCATTGTTGTACATCTCGCTCAGAATCTGAAGTAATTTCATTTTTAGGGAATAACTTATCTAATTAGGGTATAACTTGGCACTTAGGCCAGAGTAGCATGTTCCCCTCTGTAGGGAGAGAAAGGATGCCTGAACTCTTACTCACTGTGATTGTCAGCAAAAAGTCCCATCGTAACTTTTGTTGTTACCAGAATTTGTTCTGTAAGTTTTGACGTTCAAGGGGAAGAAACTTTTGATTTAAGAAGAAATCCTGACTATTGGGTCTTTCAATGAAACCTGGGAAACTAATTGCTATGTTTTACAAAATGGGGGGGAGGAGGGGAGCGCTAAGCCTTGCTAATTGCAGTTCCTTGAGTATCCTTTTGATATTTAAAAGGAGAGATAAGTGTTTAATATAGCAGTCTGAAAGGGGAAAGTTTCTTATACCTTGTTTTTAAACTAGTGTATGCACCCTCTGCCACTTCCATCGACCAGAGGTTTTGAAAAATGTGATGAAAAATGCAGTCCTGAAACTAGTCTGAGCTATTGCTGTTCTAACAATTCTATTATATGACAACACAATGACACAAATATCATGGAGTCCTTCTCGGACACTCACTAGTGGGAATACTTCAAGTGATGTAAGTTATGACCCCACCAGAGGTTGCTCAAACTATACTATGGGAGCACAGCTGAGCATAGCAACTTCTTGTACCGCTAGTTTTGCAGGAGGATTTAAGGCTGCTTTATTCTGTCAACAGTGATGAAGTTTGTTTGCTGTTGTAGTTCAGAGTATTGTAACTGCTGGGTTTGGATGGTGATTTGCCATATTTGCAACCATTTCTTGAGTGTAGTAAGGTTAAAACTGCCCATTAAAACGTGTAAGTGAAGCAGCTTCTTAGGGAGTGGCATTATATCTTACATGAAATCAATTGAAGTCCTGTTTTAATTCAAGCTATTGTACCTACGGCTTTCAGAACTCCATAGTGGAGAAAATGCTGAATTTAGGATATGGGTCCACAAGAACTTATCTGAAATGCTAATTGTAAATGAACAAAAGTAGCACTTTTTAAAGAAAGATAAAAAGAAAAGGGTGATTAGTAGAAGACTAGCTTTATTCCATGTGGAGCTCAGCAACAACTTCCTACTTCAGGTGTAAAGATAATTGATTCTGTAACCTTGTGGCGCTCAGTGTTCCAAAAATGCAACTAAGTCCTGAGAGATTTGGTGGCAAGGGGAGATGATTCCTTCACTCAATACTGTTTGGCCTATGTTATATTTGAAATAATAACTACAGATATGCAAAAGTTCTTGCTTTCTCAAATACTGTGATGAAATCTCATCTTCATTGTGTCTTCATCTTTCCCACCCCTATCCCAAGGGGAATGTTAAAAAAAAAAAAAATAAAAATAAAAATTAAGCAAATCCTGGATAAATTGAGGGAATCTAGTCAATTCTATTGCAGAAATTGGAAAAGAATAGATATGATGTGAGGGATAGGGGGATGACACATGTTTAAAAAGAAAAAAAAAAAAAGAAAGAAAAAAGAAGTCCCAAATCTTTTTCTAATACTCTCTGGTTAAGGAGACATTTTCTGTCTCTTCTGATCAGCCCTCTTTTAAGTTAGAGCAGGTTCTGGAAAACAAATATAATGCTCCCTGAATCAGAAGGTTAGTGTTCTCCACTTGAGTTTGATGGTCCCTTGGCTGCTATATGCTACCTTTCTTATTTTATCATTAGAAGGAAGGCAATTGAGCCTAATTGTCTTAGTACAAGTAACTTCATAATTGAGCCTAGAAATGTCTTCATACAGGTAACTTCTAGATATGACCAAAACTGGTGTATTTTAATACTTTGTTCCAGGGAAGAGTTATTTTTTTAAGCTATGCTAATCAGTCTCGAAGTTTATTGCCATACTGACAAGCAGGGATAATTTCTTGATCTATAGGTCTTAACTGAGATCCAAAAGAAATCTTGCATGCTGAAACTTCTTACCATTCCCTCTGCAGACCATGAGAAACACTTCAGTAGTAAAATTTGCACTATGTATTGTAAAACAAATGTGCAACTAGGTATTTTTCTGTTATTAACATCTCATCAGATGAAAGCTATTTGCTTGATATATCGCCATACTTGTATAATAGTTTTGATATTGCCTCTTGTGTAGACGGAGGCTGGGGCAGGGGTTAACAGTTTTGGTCTGCTTTAATTGAGTGGTTTGAGTTGTGGTAAAGTGAGTGGTATTTTTGCTGAGATGTGATTTCTTTCTGCTTAATAGTACATGGCTGCAGTCAACTGTGGTAGAGGGTGGCTTAATTTTATTTTTAAAGAAATGAAGTTGCAGTTTCTGAAGCTTTACAGTTAACTTGGGTGTAAAATACTTCGTAGCCTTTGCTGGAAAGGGTACAAATCCATGTTGATACATTTGGAAAACAGTGATATGTACAGCTGTCTCTATAGAAACTGTGAAGTAAAATGCTATAATTACTTTATATGGGTGTCTGCATTTCTGTTGGGGCAGTTACGTCTTCAGAGCTGACTCGATTCAGCCCTGGTGGTGAAAGGCTTCACACTGTTAAACGTTTAAACTTTCTAGTTGCTTGAGAAGGGAGGAAATAGAAGTTGAGCATTTTCTCTGTGTGTGTGTGTGTATGTGTGTGCGCGCGTGCACGCATGCGTGCGAGAGAGAGAGTGAAAGCTGTGCAGACTGTTCAGCTGGGGCAGTCGGGGAAGTGACGTCCTGTATTATTTGTCGTTCTAGAAAGAGCGGAGACACGTACTGTGGATGGGAGGACTCTAAAGAGGGCTGTGTCTTGTCCAGTGTGTATAATTATTTATAAATGAGCAACGGGGGAAAGAAGGAAATACAGAGAAGCTGTCTAGTGTTTCTTTAATGTATCGGAGAGTTTGTTGATTTGTAACAGTTCTGTTTGTTTCAATTCTAAATTTGATTTTTATTTTTCCTTCTCTAGCATCTCTACGTTGCTAAGACACTGGACACTGCTTTCTTTATAGCAAGGAAAATCTGAATTCCTCCAACGCTCAGGATGGGGAAAGATTATTATTCTATCCTGGGAATTGAAAAAGGCGCTTCTGAAGAGGATATCAAAAAGGCTTACAGAAAACAAGCGCTTAAATGGCATCCAGATAAGAACAAATCTCCCCACGCAGAGGAGAAATTCAAAGAGGTTGCAGAAGCTTACGAAGTGCTGAGTGATCCCAAAAAGAGAGACATTTATGATCAGTTTGGGGAGGAAGGTATGTATCTGTCTTTTATACTCTGATCAGTTACTTTCATTATATTGAATGAGGCAAAACAAATGTAGATGATGCATGAAAACATGATATGTGTTGATTTTTAGGCAATGTGTTTGTACTGCTTGGAAGTTTGACTCATCAGCTTTTTAAATGTAAAATGTATTGCGGGCTTCTAATGCTGATCTAGTTTTAATTTCTTATTTTAATGTGTTTTTATGTTTTTTTTAAAAATCCCAAATACTTGACAGGCAAAAAGTTATTGAATTGAAAAAGTTTGTATGACCCATAAATAGCTTTCTGGGATCTGTTACTGCTGTCTTCCCTTGCCATAGCACTTTTTGAGGTGCAGTTGAAAAGAGATGTATTCTTTTCTTAAATTTTTGCTAAAGGGCAGTCTGCTTGATCTAGGCAGGGCAGTCCTGAGCAGAAGCCCAGGTGTCCAGTTCGTAGTTGTCCTTGGCTTCTTGCCTGGAGAGGAAAGAATTTGGCTGATGTCATGAAATACCAGAACAATTTTTTAGCTTTAATTGTAAGCAGTGATAACATGCCAAGAGAATGAGGCCTCAGAAATGTCATATTTATCCTAAAATGGTTATCTGGAGAGGATGACTTTTTTTTATTTTTGACCAACATGACTTTCAGTCTTATGATTGAGCAACAGAGGAAGTCATTAGCATCCCTCCCCTTAACTGTATGGTAACAGTAATTCCACATGAAATAATTACTTCCGTTGTGACAAGTAGGTACACTCACTCATTGCCATTCACTCAGGGCCATGTTTTTTACTAATATAAAGGAGGACACTTAAATAGCAGTACTTTGGGGAAAATTGTGGGTTCTTAGGAATGCGTGATAAAATTTGCTCCTCTGTCATCTGTAGGACTTAATACAATTGTTAACATCTATAAATTCATGTAGAAGACCTTCAGGTTCTACAGAGGATGCAGTTTTTTTGGTCATTGTTCCCTTGCATGTGTTCAAAGCTTTAGTGCTGTTACTGAAACATTCTAGGCAAAAAGTGTTTATGTCTATACCAGAGGCCTTTGTTGCATCTTGGCTCTTTTGCCTTCTTGCACTTCTTCCTTCTCACCCCCTGCCTTCTTTCTGCATATCATTATAAACCTATTTACTCTGTGGATTCATTTGCATTTTAGATTTCTGTGTGGCAGCTCATCCTAACTACTTTCCCAAAATACCATTTCAGTCACTTTTACCAAATAGCTTGAAGTATGTAAAGCAATGCAGCCTTTGGCATCCTAGTATTGCATGCTTGAAGACAGAGGTTCAAAACTTAGATTTCTGTTTATTTGGGGCATAATATTAAAGCAAAGTATGAATTTTTAGAATGGTGAATCTGGAAATATCTTCTGATGCCTCAGTTGCTCTCTAAGCTCTTCAGTTGCATCTGAGAGTGTAACTAGCAGTTGTGATGGAAAGGCAGGGGGTGGGGTGGGAGGAAGGAGGAAACCTCAGTGTTTTTACAGCCAGGAACTTGATGTCCCTTCAATAACTTTTGGCTAGCTATTACAGGAGGTGTCCTTCTACTACCACAAATTGAATCCACTGATCTGCTTGTTTGAGGTTAATAGTACAGAAGGATGTCCTCCTGTATGTGTTGCTAAGTACTTTTAATGTGGTCTGGTATTGAGATGGGAAAAGCATTCTCATTCTAATGTCTTACTTGGCTACTGTTGATAACCAGTATTAAGCTTATGCATAGAAGGTCTAGAACACTGAGCCCCTGCAAAAAAACCAAAACCCCCCTTTCAAATTTAGGGAATGCATGCTTCACTAATGTAAGCCTTCACATTTTTACGGCTATGGAAGTAGGATAGGAACTGTAGTGCTGAGCTGCTGTAAGATTGAAAAAAATAACATGAAATAACCAAACATTGTAAGTTTAGAGGAAAAAAAGCCTCTTAAGACCACCTTCAGTCTTTCATCTTAAAGGTTTGAGAAGGTATCCTGAAATGGTCAGTGCAGGAGAGCACTATTACGAGGAAATACTTAGAGATGACCTATTGGGAAAGAGGCATTTAAGGAAATTGATTTTTAGCTGGGTTTGGAAGGAGAGAGCAGGAAGTACAATGGACTGTCCAGTGAGAATTGTAAGGGAAATATTACCAGGAAGAAATGAGATGTAGATCTCACCTTGTGGAAGACAGAAGAGAAAGAACAAAGCTGTTTGAGAACATTCTGATTTTTTGCACAGAGATGGTGACAGTATATAGATTTTTGTATCCAAATGGGTCTTAGGAACTTCCAAGCTATTTTTATTGTGGCTGCATTGAAAAGAGTTCCCAGGTTTCTTACCTATTTTATATCATAGGAACACAAGCTGTGATAAATTTGGGATTCTGAATTAAACATTAAGGAAGCATATGGCTGCTTGACTATTGGCAGGTTACCTTTTACTCAAACTGAATTGCAGGAAAACAGGTAAAGCTAATTAACACTGAGTTAAAGCTGAGAGACTATGGAGACTATGGAAAATGTTGCATAAGATACTGCATAATTTTCCCCAGAAGTGATCCTGAAGAGGGATGCAACTCCCAACAGACTTTGCAGCACAAGAAAAGATCAAGTCAAGCAGACCTGTCTTCTGTTTTAAGATGCTAATGTTTTGAATAACTGCCTTTAATCATACGAAATAAAATTGGCAGCATCAGAATGCTTGTTCTTCTGAAGTAGAAGTCATTCTAGAGCTTCAGAAACTTTGTTGCTGTTCAAGCTATTGAATTACTAGTTAGTTGGTACTGCATAGTCTGATGGTGAGTCTTCATTGAAAAGGAGACCTTTCACTCTACTGCAAAGACCTTTTTGACTCATCAGTTCTGATATCATTACACTCTACAATAGGAAAGCTTATACTAATATTTGATTTGTTTTTGACTTTGCTTATTTGTCTTATTTAGGTCTGAAAGGAGGAGCTGGAGGACCTGATGGACAGGGTGGTACCTTCCGGTACTCCTTCCATGGCGACCCACATGCTACATTTGCAGCTTTCTTTGGTGGCACAAATCCCTTTGAGATCTTCTTTGGAAGGAGGATGCCTGGTGGCAGAGACACTGAAGACATGGAGGTGGATGGTGATCCATTTGGATCCTTCACTAGTTATAGTATGAATGGTTTTCCAAGGGAAAGGAATACAGTTGGTAGCCAATTACGTCGTAAACAAGATCCCCCTGTAATCCATGAACTTAAAGTGTCATTGGAAGAGATCTATCATGGCTGCACAAAAAGGATGAGGATTTCACGTAAAAGGCTTAACCCAGATGGTAGAAGTGTCCGAACAGAGGACAAAATTCTTACTATTGAGATAAAAAGAGGATGGAAAGAAGGCACCAAAATCACTTTTCCAAAAGAAGGCGATGAAACGCCCAACACAATTCCAGCTGATATTGTTTTTATCATTAAAGATAAACCTCACTCTCACTTCAAGAGAGATGGATCAAATATTATCTATCCTGTTAAGATCAGCTTAAGGGAGGTAAGTTTCTCTGTTGGTGGAACCCTAAATGTTTAAACTTGTGAGAATATGATACAATGGCTGCGCTGCACAAGCTGTATGGCAGCAGTAAAGTTTTGGTTTTTGGTTTGGTTTTTTTGTTTGTTTGTTTGTTTGTTTTTTTAAATAGAGTTTCACTATTGTAAAATCAACATGCGGCTGCAGAGCACAGTTATTTATAGTGGAAGCAATAGCTGTTTTGATAAAAATGGAGTATTGTTTCAAGCTGTTGACTATAGAGATGGAAAAGAATGAGGGTGGAAGGGTAAGAGTAAAGGTTGATATGTCTTAAATCTTCATACTCTACCTTTCTACCTAAATATATATTAGGCTGAAGTAGCAAAAACAAATACAATTAACAAATACATCCAATATAGTATGCTCCTTAGTGCTGTGATATGATTGCTACTTCTGTAGGACAAAGTAGAAATGTCTTAAATATTTTCACTGCGGACAAATTCTAAGTCTGCCTTTTTATGTCATAAGTTATTTCAGTGTGATTTCAAAGTACATAGAGATTGATTTCATGAGGATAAATTATTGTGAACAGGTGTTAAAGGAGCTATATATAACAACAAAAATGGTATAGCTTTTTAAATTCTGTTCCAAGTCAAACCACATTGGCTTTCAAAAGGGAAAATTAGAAAGACAACTGAGCAGAGTCCTTAAGGGTCTGATGCCTCGAAATGGTCATCATTTAAAAGATAATGTAGCTGAGTGTGTGTGATGTGTTTTTTCTTATTAATGAGCATTAGGTGGAGAAATAAACTCTTGATTGCATTATAAGTTCTTTGTGTACATTATGAGCTCCCTTCTTAAAGGATTCTTAACTAAACATACATCTGAAGTGAGGTGAAGCGCCTAAAATAGGATGAGGGAGGGACAAAAGACAATATTTAATGTTGATGTGGGTAATATCGTTCCTTCATAGACAAAAGCCTACTTAGACTCATTGCATTGTTATGTAAATTGGACATTATCAGTATAGACTTAAGTGTGCCGAATCAGGTGAAGTTGGAGGAAGCAAAATGTTATTATCAGAGATCCCAATAATTAAAATAAACTATTGGATAAAGCAGGAGAAGGTCTGTGATGTTTTAATTTTGGTGCACCAAAATAGTTGTTTGCTTTTCTTTGAGCATCACAAATGCTCACCTAAGATGGCTGTGAAATTTGATATGCCTCTGCTTATAGACACTTAAATGTTCTGCAATTTGATATAATATAGGTTGATAGTGTATTAAACTCCTGCACAGTGTAAACAAACAAAAAATGGAACAGGACTCTAAATTTCCAATGGAAACTGGGAAGCTGGACATCACTGGAGAAGTATGAGTGAAGAGTTCACTCTGTGCTCAACTACCTTACTATTTGACGAAGTCTTTGAAGGATATATAAGCTCAATTACCCTCCAGTGGCCATTGCATAAGATTGGTAAATTCCATGATATTCAACGACAAATTGAAGCCTTCCCTTTTTAAGAGAGGAACACTGTATTTGAATTTTGACATCTCAGTATTGCACAGTGGAAATGCTGTTTAGAATGCTAGTCTTTTCTAAATAATCTGGATTCAGTTGTAGGTGCAAATAAAGTTCTGACCAATTTCTTTTTCTCATGCTACAATCTTTCTTTAGGCTTTGTGTGGCAGCTCTATCAATGTGCCAACTATAGAAGGAAGAACCATACCCATGACAGTAAACGAAGTCGTAAAGCCTGGGATGAGAAGAAGAATTATAGGATATGGTTTGCCGTTTCCCAAAAATCCTGACCAACGTGGAGACTTAATTATAGAGTTTGAAGTAATTTTCCCAGATAACATTTCTCCAGCATCAAAAGAAGTACTTAGGCGAAATCTTCCAGTTTCATAAAACGAAGACTGTGTCTGTCAACTGTTTAAATAGGACACTGGAAATGCAGAAGACTGGCAAGTCTGTGCTTTAAAAGTGCAATCTGTAACAACTAGTGGAATATTTGTTTTTTTGTTTTGTGGGATGGGTGGGGGGGAAATACTGTAATGCTGCATGAGAAGAAAAGGGTTAAATACAAGTCATACAGGTGACTTCTGCAGTAAAATTTACAGGGAAAACCACTCATTTAATTTTACATCAGAAAAGTTTATTCATTATTTTGCCTAATGTAAAATATAGTCAGTTTTTACAAAGTCAGCGCATATTTCTGATACAGTACTTGAGCCTCCAAGTACTTTATTTCTTCTATCTCTACCCTATCTATAACGTTACCCATTTATACAGAAATTGGAGATAGTAGTAGAAATACAAAAATGTATAAATATTTTAAAGAGCAAAACATGAAAGATATCATTTTGGTATGTTGCCTTCCACTGCACAAAGCATAGGCCAGGAAAATCAGCCTGGACTCCTGAACTGCCCCCCAGTGGAATGAAATAATTTTATTCATTGCCCCAGAATGTGCAAGGACTACATTGCAAGTCTAGCGAAGGGCATTGTGGCTTGAGGAGCAGGAGTAGCCATTTGCTATGGGATAGTTCCTCAGCTTTCAGGCAGAATAGCAAGAAGGGATTCTACAAGTACATAAACAGCAAATGGTGGGCCTGCTGTCAAATGGGGCAGGGGAGCTGGTGACAAATGACATGGAGAAGGCTGAGGTACTCAGTGCCGTCTTTGCATCAGTCTCTACCGGTAAGACAAGCCTTCAGGAATTCCAGGCCCCTGAGACCAGAGGGAAAGTCTTGAACCTCAGTGGTGGAGGACCAGGTTAGGGTGCACTTAACCTGGAAGTCCATGAGCCTGACAGGTTGCACCCTTAAGTGTTGAGGGAGCTGGCTAATGCTATTGCAAGGCCACTCTTAATTATCTCTGAATGGTCATGGAGACTGGGAGATGTTCCGGTAGACTGGAAGAGAGCAAATATCACTCCTATCTTCAAGAAAAAGAAGAAGGAAGATTTGGGGAGCTCCAGGCCAGTCAGCTTCACCTCAGTCCTTGGGAAGGTGACTGAGAAAATCCTCCTGGAAAGCGTTTCCAAACACATGAAGGACAAGAAGGTGATCAGGAGTAGTCAGCATAGATTTACAACGGGGAAACTGTGCTTGACCAAGCTCATAGCCTTCTACAGTGAGGTGACTAGCTTTGTGGGTGATGGGAGAACAGTCCACGTTGTTTACCTTGACTTTAGTAGACAGCCTGATGAAGTACAGGTTAGCTAAGTGGAAAGTGAGGTGGATTAAAAACTGGCCAAATGAGTGGGCACAGGGGGATGTAATCAGTGGCACAAAGTCCAGTTGAAGGCAAGTCAGTAGTGCTGTACCCTATGGCTCAATACTGGGGCCAATACTATTCAACATCTTCATTAATGACCTGGATTATGGGATGGAGTGCATCCTAAGCAAGGTTGCAAATCATATAAAACTGGGAGGAGTGGCTGGTAACACCAGATGATGTACCACCTTTCAAAGGGACCTCAACGGGCTGGAGAACTGGACAGAGGATTCTTACAAAGTTCAACAAGGGGGAGTGCAAAGTCTTGCTCCCTGAGGAACAACCCAGGGCACTAGTACACCCTGGGAGCTGACTGGCTGGAAAGCAGCTTTTCTGAGAAAGACCTTGGGGTCCTGGTGGACAACAAACTGACCGTGAGCCAGCAATGCACCCTTGTGGCAACAAAGGCCAAAGCTTTGCTAGCAGTCTGAGGGAGGTGATCCTTCCTCTCTACTCTCAGCACTGATGAGGGTGCATCTGGAGTACTGTGTCCAGTTCTGGGCTCCCCAGTACAAGAAAGATAATGACTTACTGGAACAGGTCTAGCACAGGGCCAGGTAGGAGAGCCTGAGAGAGCTGGAGCTCTTCAGCCTGGGGAAGAAAAGGCTCGGGGGGATCTTATCACTGCATATAAACACCTGATGGGAGGGAATGATGATGGGGGAGCCAGGCTCTTCTCAGTAGCTCTCAGTGACAGGACTAAGAGGCAGTGGACACAAGTTAAAATGGATTCCATTTGAACACAAGGAAACACCTTTTTACTGTGAGGGTGGTCAAACACTGGAATGGGTTGCCCAGAGAGGTTAAGGAGTCACCATTCCTGGAGATACTCAAAACCTGACTGGACATGGTCCTGGGCAGCCTGCTCTAGCTGATCATGCTTGAGCTTGATCCCAAGAGGTTCCTTCCAACCTAAATGATTCTGTGAACTTGAACTTAGCACTTTTCACTAGATAGTGCTATGGGCCATGTTCTGCACAGGAGGCTTAGCCCAAAGATGGGTGGTACTGATGTGACCGCTTGAATCCCTAGGGAGTAGGTCTATGCTTGAGTGGAAAGATGCGCAAAGAACACTGTAAAAGCATTTGGCTAGCACAGGTATTTAAAGATCATGCTGATCTGAAGTATTCATTATTTTCAAAGGCTGAACTTTACTCCCATGAAGAAGCAGGAAGAGCCCAGGTTCTAGCTAAAGGAAAGTTTGCTTAAGACACAAAGTAGGATAGGGGTTGCCCATAAACTTTCATATGCTTGAATTGAGTCTTTTTTGAATACAAATGAGAGTTACTTGTCTTTAGAGTTAAAAGGTGCATAGGGAAATGGAGAGCCCTCTGTAATAGTCTAGTTTTATAATACAGTAATAGGGCTGGTTCCCTTGATTGCGGCATGATTTTGGTGAAAGAAATGCGTTGCGGGTGTGCTTTATCACTTGAGTTCAAAACCATAATGCAGTGCTTTAATAACACTTTCAAAGTTTTGTTTTGTTTTGGTTTTTTTCTTCATAAGAAAATATGTAAGCTTTGCTGTCAGCTTTTTGCCTGTGGAAATTTAGTAGTTACCTGCTCTGCTAGGTAGCTTAAGAAATAGCAGTGTTATCTTCATATATGTGATTTTCTGCAGGAAAGTAAATCATATGGAAGTTGGGATTTAATTTACAATAACTTTTTAATGAGCACAAGAAGAATCCCATTTCTGTTACTAAAAGAATAGAACTTCTGGGAGATACTGTTTGAGTCAGTTTTTCAGCTGCAGATCTCTTCATACAGTGTCAGTCAGTTGTAGTCCTGAATCTACAAGGAATTAAACAATTGCTGGAGCAGTATCACAAAGGGAAAAAAATTGCTGCTTAGTGCTTACACATATTGTTAACACTATATATTGTTTGTTTAAAAAATTTCCATTTCGGTATGTTCCGTATTGCATTTCTTATGTGGTTTTTAAGTAAAAAGTGTAAAGTTGGTTTTTAACTTTCTCTTATCTTTTGTTATGATGGCAGATGCTATAAGCTACATGACTTTAAAAGCATATCATCCTAAAATACCTGTTTGTCAGTTTAAAAGCTAATGGAATTGAGCGTTTTGTAATCCAGGATCTCGTAATCATAGTCCAACTTGTTAAAAAAAAAAAAAAAAAGCAGCTAGGACTATTTTTTGTAACCATCTTCAGGTAAGAGGAGTAGTGTTAAATTGAGGAATTGCAGTATCTTGTGTATTTAGAGGTATATATAGCAACCTAAACTTTTTCAACTGTTTTCATGCTTAAAATACAGAACCATAGGACTGGTATGAAATGCTTGTATTTCTTTTCTTATGGAGAGATGACAAAGTATATGTTTCAGAAAATAGCATGTGGAATGACTTCAAAATATGAGAGGGAGCATTAATATCTATCTAATCCAGGATTCACAAAAATTAATATTTTTCTAATCAAGAAATGTGCTTAAAAGCTATGTTTTAAAACCCAGTTGATTATTTAATAAAGGCTACTTGGGAAAAGGAGGCAAATACTCAGTCACCTACTATATCTCTAACTACTGAAATACATGGAAATAAAATGGACATTCATGAAGTTGGGACGAGAAGGATATTTTGATCTCCTGAAGGTTGCTTAGGTGCCATAGAAAGTAAAGGTCAACTTTACAATGTTTTGGCCTTTAGTTAAGGCTGTATGATCCTCGACATATTTACATCTTTTTTTATTCTTAGCCTAGTCTTTCAAAATATTTTAGTCCTAGAAAACCCCCCAAATCTTTAAGCCCTTAAGATGCTTTTGCCACTCCCCAATGACTTGGTCTCACTAATGTGATGATGCAGTCTTAACATGTGATTCTAGTAACTGTATGTCTGGGGTGCTGCTGAGCTAAAGGAGTGAAGTTTGTAGCCTTTGTAAGGGCTTTGCTCTGTTCATGGACAACTGACTGATTTTTAAAAAGTGCTAGGCTGGTTAATCATAATGTCTCTCATCCTGTCATGACAGACTGTTATTTCACTGCTTTAGGCACTTGCATACTTGATGATGACCTCTGTGTCTGGCTGACAGGATTATCCAGTAGCAAGTACTTCATATATAGGGGGTTGAGAGAATGATGTGTGTGATTGAATGGTATCTGTAGTATCAGATGGCAGAAAGAGTGGAATGCACAACGGAGGGGAAAGACACTAAACTCAGATGATTGTGGAGAAGAACAGAAGTATGTTTGTGAAGATCTGGTCAGTCTTGCATTTGAAAAGCACTCACTGCCAGATCCAGACTCATTTCCCCTGACTTCAATGGTATCAGTCCCACAGCGATCCACTTATAGAGCTCCAAGTCGTAGCGGTTATGGCAGTTCTCCTGCTGACAGGTTCTCCTGGCCCCCTTTATTAGTTTATATAGTTGATGAAGCTTCTAAGAAGGTCTAGAGGTGACTAGACAACTGACAGCTCATGAACTGAAGTCAGTAAAATAACTAAATGCAATCCATTCCTTTCTAGCGTGCGCATTTTATGTGCTAGTCTGACTCACTGGTTACATACTTTGGGGGTGGAATAGGTTTTGCCCCACCAGTGAAATTTGCTGTGATTCAGGGTGAAATTCTGTGCACTTAAATTCACATGCTAGACCTAAAAAGTACGGGACATCAACATGCTACTGTAAATATCATTAAGAGACAATTTTCCTTTTCCAGTCAGTGAGTGCTAGTCTTCCTCTGCAGCTGACATTAGTAGTTCTTACTATATTGCTTACTGAACAAATCCTATAGAACCAGGGTATTCATATATTCACTTGCTGTTTGACATGCAAACTGGGCAAATGGCAGAACTAATCCCACAAAGTACAGAATCTCAGCTCGTCATTAGTCAAATTGCTCAGCAATGGACTATTAGATGGCATGATTTGTTTCCTTCAGGCTCCTCCAGTTAATTGTTCTATTAAAGAGTGAAAGTAGAGGTCTACTGTTGCTCCCCTTGGGTCTAGAACGTATAACTGTCCTGTGCTTGTTTTGTTCCCCTGGAATTACTGGCTTACCCAAGGGAGGAGCTATACAACAACAATCTTGTTAGTCATGCCTGATTGTTCTACCAAGGACAAATGATCATCTTCACACTCCTGCTGCCCTACATAATTAAAAAAACCAAAATCCCTACCCAGCCAGCTCTTGATATAGCATTTCCTTGAATAAGTACTTTATGGCATGTGCAAAAAAAGTGTCTCAACTGCTTGTATTTGTATCCAAAGAAAGGTTGATAAACTGGGTTCAATGCAAAGCAGCCCTTGCCAGAAAAGCTGTGGCCAAGTGTAATAAGGACCTAGAACCACTTCTGAGAGCAATCCAGGAAAACCACATATTTTTATTTTCCTCATACGCCAAAAAACTGATTTTAAAAGTAATAGGAAGCAGGATAAAAATCCCTGGGATCCCCTTCTGCTCCCTGTCAAGTCACAATTCCAAAATTGAAGTCAGTGTGCAAAATGAGTTTATTGCTGCTGCATGGACTTTCAGAGGATGGTTTTACTAATTGATGTTTTTCATGTGTCAAAGCCAAAATATGAATACTAAATGTAGTATGGACAAACTCTCAGAAGATCAGTAAGTTTTGATAATGGAGTTTGGTCCCCTCCTGTCACAGGCAGTCCTGTTTGAAGTCCTGTCTTAAAACAGAGGAGGAAATACAACCTTATTGAAGGGCCTTGCTTTGCAATATCCTCTGATGTTTTAGAAAATAGTTTTTAACGTTATTTATGAGTAGGAAATCTCAGTTTTGTTTTTATCAACATTCTTTTGTTTAGATAGTTTATATCAATTTAATGCTATCGTAGATACTTATAAACACCAGCTATGTTTCTTCTTATTTTCATTACACTAAACAAGATAAGGTCCTGAAATATCTTAAAAGCAGCTCTTGGTTCTCTGGTCATACCAGTAATTCTTTTAAGCAGTTGCTTCATTTGGAACATGGATAACCAGAAAGATATGATATGCTGCAGGTAAGAACTGCCTAAGTTACAGATAGATAGATAGATATAGATATAGAGGTATATACATTTTTTTTTTAAATGCATAGCGAAACAATTTTATGTACTGATAGTTTGCAGTATAGCAGTGTGGCATTTCATATCCAGTAACATGACTCTCTTCTATTCCACATACTTTCTCCACAAACTTTATGGCTGTTGCATGCCACAATTCTCACATTCTAAGTAGTATGGCGGAGAAACTGAAGAATGTGATAAACTGCAGTGGGCAATATACTCATAGGATAAAAGGATTGAAACCCATTTTTTCCTTTTTTTTTTTTTTTTTTTTTTTTTTTTAGCAAATGCTTTATTTTTCCTTCTAAAACCAAGGCTAATAATAGATTATTAACACTTTTATTTAAATGGTGAAGTCTGCGACAGTGTCACTTACAAAAAGTGAAATTTAAGTAATTTTTGGATCCTAACTACCCTGAATTGCTGGAGGCTTATTTGGATTCATGATCTAGTTTTGATGTGCGTTAATTAATGTTGGCAGATATTTCCCTAGCGGGTACACATTCAAGGAAGCCTGAGAGCAGGACTGCTTGTACGTGGAGAAAATGTCTTTTGTCCATTATAGGCTTTTATTCTTTGAGGTTCTCGGCAGTCTAACTCATTTCTAGCTCTACAGATCACTCAGTCAACACTATGTTATGTTGATTAAATCTAAGTGGTTGAAACTGCTAATCCATGATCAGAGCAACATTAATAAATAGCATTTGCAGCTTGGCAAAAAAATAAATACACATAGCAGTAATGGACAGGTGAAACCGGGTGTTGAACACTTCTTCATAGTTTCTTACCAAAGCTGGGGGCTGCTATGACAATTTCATGTAGATGCTGTTCTAGGTTTGGCTTTCGAGAATAATTTACTATATGCACAATGTTATCTTCCTCTGATTTAAACAGCAACAAAAAGGTTTAATGTCACCTGTTAAGTCATGTAAATAATGATAGCATATACATGCTCCATACTGTTTGTATTAAACAGTACGATATGATCTTCAGTTTTATTCGGTCGGCTCTGTCGGTCTCATCATTTTTTCTTTCCGTGGTTAAAAGCTGATGCTGTTGCTCCAAGCTGTCAGTAGGATCAGCATAGTTCTTGTACAACTTCAGCAGTCTTTTTCCATCCATCTCCATATGAAACATGGAAACATTAACACTTTCATTGGAGAGAGTTTTGCAACAGATATCTAAGTTAGGGCTATGTCAATGTCCTTGAGGTTTTAAAATAAAACAAATCTGCACCACCTCTGTGTGTCACTATATGGAAACTTGACTGTTTTCATTTACATTAACTAAATTGTTAACATCTATAATGACCGTAAACAGTATTTACTGGTTTTTGACATTGATTCAATTATCTTTTCAGAAGATAAGGAATGAGTTGGTAGAGGTCAAGATTGGTAGAGACAAGACATAAATACTTGTCAATGTCACCAATTCCTCTGCAATGCATTTTAGTAAATGGAAAAAAGCATGCTTTAAAAGAAATGGCTCACTTAAAATTGCAAAACAGCAAAACTCCCTAAATATCAGAATGAACATGAACAGTTTGGTACTGTTATTTACTCTGTCTCATTTCATCTTGCTGCAGTCTCATCCAATTTATGCCACTTGTGTCTGAATTGCATTCCAATAACGGGAAAAAGTACCCACAGTTCTCCAGGTTCAGAGAAATCTTCAGTTTAATTTTTCTGGTTTCAAACTGGGCTGGAAAGTCAACTATTAAAGTGTGATGGTAAGCTTATTCTGTGGTGGCTTTTTTTATTGGTGGAAATGACTGGAAAAATAGTAATAATCTTGAATCCAGTTGTCTTAGATTAGAATTGGATAAAAGTTAGGCATTTTTGAGTATTCAGTTAAATCTACCACATGCTATCTGGAAAGACTGAAATCCAGCTGGCTTCAAACTTTTTTTTTCCCCACAACATGAACAGTTTAAAAGTTGTATGTATTTCCTGAGATGCTCTAGGTACTCTCTGATTAGCTATGCTAAGAACTTTTGACTCTGGGCTGCCTCCTCGTAATTCACTTCTCGGTGCCTGCCTGGTCTGACTCCATGTGCCGGAATCCTTTTTTTTTTTTTTTTTTTCTCCCCAGTGGTTTGTCTTTTTTACTCTGAGAGTCAGAAGATGTGGTAAGGCAATGCTGCTTCTCTCTGCAGCTTTCTAGCAGATTCCTTTAGAAATGCTGGATGTTGCCTCATGAAATTTCCACTCTTCACATCTTGAGTGGATTCAGTACACCAGTGAAAATGGAGCAATTCCACTGGGGTGAGTGTAGTTACACTGGAGGACAGATGTCTCCTGTAACGTGAACATTTAACTCATTCTATAGAATACCTTTCTTTATTCCATGGTGGAGAAGGAAGCATTTTAAACCTACTAAATGTTAGAAAATACACTTTTCAAATATTTATATGTTAAATCTCAGTATTTCAAAGCTGTTGTCCGGTTCAACAGGAAGCCTCTTAAACTTTGCTTATATGGCTACTGCTTTATTAATCCTTCGAGGGTTATAGGTACGCTATGTACAAGTGTGGTAAATAAGCAGGAGTACGCTTCATGTTCGCTTTTATATCCTGGATTTAAACCTATTCTGATCAGTATTTAGTACTTCATTATTAGTAGAAATTCCTGAACTAGTGAGCGGAAAGATGGTAAGCCTTTTACGATCTGGGTTTGTGTACAATTTAGGGAAAGACTTTAAAGGTACGTAAATACACTTTACACTTCATATAAGACACACCGAGAGAAAAGTGGAAGTCTTTGCATCGGCCAGAAAATGGACCATAGGAGTCTGGCAAACTGAGCATTCTCGGTGCAGTCTAGTTCAAAGTGGCTTCCATCTAGAAAACGAACCCTCAACCCCTTCCTACTCAATGTCGTGGGCAGGAAGGATTATTTATTTAGATGCATAGCTTCTCTCCCAAGTCCGTGTTCCTCTGCTTTAGTTAGGGCCGGTGGGGGGGCTGGGGGGGCCCTCGGTGCGCCGTGGCCGAGGCCGAGGCCGAAGCGGTGGGGGCCCCGGTGCCCTCC
>WAAD01027306.1:116281-127502 GCA_013389945.1 Fregata magnificens | reverse complement strand
CCTGCGGCCGGGGCGGGCGCCGGGCCGCCGCGGGCCTCGGAAGACCCGGGGGGGGGGGCAGCTCTGCGCTCTAACGGCCCCTGGGCGTGTTTTTTGCCAGTTTTTGTGGACGTGGGCCTTTTCCATTTGGGGGGGAAGCTCCTTTTGCCGTTTCCAAACGAGCATTACCCTGCGGGAAAGGGTGTAAGCATAACTGCGTTTAACTTCGGCACGCAAAGCCATTGATCCTTTTAACCAAAACATCTCTAGTGTCTTAGTTAACCTGTTGCCAGCTGTTTAACACAACTCTTAAGCACTGGGTCAAACCATCTCTATTACAGTTCTGTAGAATGATTGTTTCCAGTGCAGGGAATTATTGACCGCAGTATTTGTTCCAGTTTAAAAAAAAAAAAATCAATGGATCCATGAGGGTGACAACTCAGAGTGAAGGCAGTGGGGGGTACAAATGCTTTAAGTCTGACTACATTTTAAAATTCCAACTGAATGTGGTGTTTGGAAAGTTTTCTGCTTCACCAGGTAATTACTTTTAAAAGGCCCACTGTTTAAGTGAGGCTATTTAAATCTGTAACAGGATTTTTTTTTTTTTAAACTCTGCTGCCCTTTTGATCTTTTTTTCTGAGTCCAAGTTTTAAACATTTGTTTGGATAGTGATTCATTTGTGTTTGTAAATGCATTGTTTTCTCTTAGTTAAAAGGCAGTGGCCCGATCAAGTTCTTCCTACCTTCCTGGTTCTGTGAACCTTAACCTCTGAGTGGCACATTGAAACAAAGTGCTAACATTTCATTATGCCTGCGTGTGGCTGTACAGCTTTACTTGTTTTCTTATTTGTAGCTGGCTCTTTTAAAGTACTAAAGACTACTACTACAGACTTTGTTCCAAGAGTCTCCTGTGGCCTGACCTTGCAGCATTTCAAACAGTAAATTGTAAAAGAAAAGCGGCAGTAGCAATGAATGCAGTTTAACTGGTCACTGTTGCGTTAAGTGATTAAGTACCAGCACCGTTGCCAGCCAATGCACCTATGTCCCAGACCTTCCCAGCTGCTTCCTGACCTTCTCCTTTTGTTCTGTTCCATCTCCAGTTATACCTTTTACTCTCAAGTTCTTGTAATTGCGAGATTATCTTCTGTGTTAGTTTTATTCCTTTCACTGTTGAACTTTTGTTACTGATCTTTTGGCTCCACCAACTTGAGAAAGAACAGCGTTCACCAGGAAATTCAATTTTCTATGAACGATGCACTCCCATTTCTCCGGCTAGATGTATCATCTGACACCCCCAAAGGTTTTAGAGGAAGCACTACTTTTCATGGGCATCCATTGCCAGCCCTGTGCTAAACTAGAGAAGTTGCTTTCTTCTTTTCTCTTTTTCCCTCTACTGTCCCATTCCTATTTTGTTTTGGGTTTGGTTTGGTTTTTTTTAAAATGTGGTTTATTGGTAAAAATGGGTGGAGTATTGTTGCTGGAGGCACTGAACTTAAAATCTTTTACTCAAGAAATTCAGTTGGCTTTAAGAAACTAAGTTGTACGAAATGAAAATAGGGATCAAAAATATTTCCTGGTGGAAAGGTGGCACAGCAGAGTGAAGAACCTGAACCTGAGAGTCTTGCAACAAAACTTTGGACGGACAAGATAAAATAGGATAGATGAGTGAATAGCGAGGGGTGCCGTGAAACCTGAATTTACTAGCAACTGCTGAGCTTGCTGGGAGTAAAGAAAGACTAGGCATTTTCAATGGTATTATCTATTAATTAAAGCTGCTTTTGTACAGACAGTCTGGTGTAAAGAATAATGCCAGAAGCTCCACCTCAGCAAACTGAAAGACACCGAGGTACTCAAATGCCATTTGTAGGTGTTATCTGTCTAGCAAAGTTTCTGTGACCTAGGTATGCTGGAGCCTATGGGCAGTGTGATACCCGAACGCCTTCGGAAACANGGGGTGAGGAAGAGCTCAGTGTAGAGGACATTTGGCTAACTGTTGCAGAAGTGAATACATTTTATATGAGTTTACTGCAGTGTAGGCAAGGGTGCGGATTCTTGGATAAGTTCCTGCTTAAGTGTTTTAGTACAGTTCAGGGTGAGCTATACTTGTCATCTGTCACTTCTCCTTTTGATTCCGCATGGTTACAGCACCTCATTTCCTCTTTGTATCACATCTCGCAGGACCAGCTGAGTTTAGCTTCTGCTGGAGAATCCTCTCCAGGATCTGATTGACTGCCAACAGTGACAGAGGGAAGCTTGTATAAAACACAGTATTTGTTGGACAGACACTGACAAAAACTTCTGTGCAGACCTGGATCATCAGTAGGGTTGGGTGGGGACAGAACAAGAGAGGTGGAACTTCGAAGGGGACGCTCCTTCACTCCTATGCTGTTTGCCGGGCATCTATGAAGGAGTGAGCCGTAACAGTAGCTCTGAGGCTTTTCCCGTACTTATCTTTTCTTGTCTAGGTATTTTATTCTTCATCCATTTTTCTAGGTGAATACATATCTTGGTTATCCCTTTTGAACCTGACATTTAGCCTGCATTTCTGCCTACCTCTCTGACTTCTACCATGACTAGCATTTCTTCTTTTCCTGGTCCAAACTGAATGTTCTTTCCACAGGGAGGAGGAGTGAAGATGGCTTCTGGCAATGGGTTGCCTGTATCATTAATATGAGTGCTGTTTGAGGTAGATCACATTGTTCTTGACTTTTAACTTGACTTATTCAACAGGGTTTCAACAAGGAAGCACAGAGCTAAAATAAAATATAAATAGATGCAATTCTTAACTAACAACACAACCCATCCACAGTTATGTGTATGTTTCTACTTGAGCAAATAATAAAAATATCTCCCCCATTTTTTCTATAGAGGATGAAGTAGGAAAAGTAGTTCGAAAAAGTATTTGTGTACGGTCTTGGCCATTTAGCATTACTACTCCACTTTGACTATCAGAAAATGTGGTAGGGAATGTTATGTTCCCTGTAAGGGTGAAAGTGCTAAGTGCAGCTTGTATGCTAAATAAATGAGCACTGACCAAAGGACAATGTGGGTCTGTGAAAGCATTTGGTGGTGGTGTGCTCCTGTGAGAGCACATGGTAGGGCTTTAAAGCATTCAAAGTAGCTAATCGGGCACTGGGAACGTGGATATTAAAGTCCAGCTGTAGCAGGGCTATTTCTTGGTCAGCTGAGAAGGGAATGGTAAACCACAGAAGCTATAGGGACTCTCCGTTTGTGTACTCAAAATTTGCACTTTTGATTGTTTTGTTTGCTTTGGAAGGTGAAGTATGGTGGGGCTGGTGAGGTAAGTTGAATGCTCAGCGGGTGTGTCTGTCAAGAGCCCATGGAGGCTGGGGTTTCTTTCATGGTGGAAGCAATTTTCCTTCATAAGGGGAATACAGGAAAAGGGAGACCTTCCCCGTAGCACCAAGGGCAGAAATGCAGCTCCCTCTGTCTCTTCCAGTAACAAGAGTTCAGCTGCTGAGCTTGTGTCTGGGCTGTTCCACGGGCCTTGCCTCCTCCTGCTGAACAGTTAAGTATACTGTGAGGTTGTGCCGCATTAAACTTTCATAGAAGTGTTTGATTTAAACCTGTTCGATTTAAACTTTTATGAAGGCGTACTGAAAAATAAGCCACTATGCTGAAACTTAGGTTTCTGAATGAAAGTGACCTTATTACAAGAAAAAATCCGAAATGTATTTTAGGAGGTTAGAGAAAAGGGTCAGCTTGTGAAATCCTCATCACCAAACTGTTCGAAGTTTTAGAGTATATGCTTATCTGTTGACACAAATTGTTCA
This sequence comes from Fregata magnificens, assembly GCA_013389945.1. Classification (NCBI taxonomy): domain Eukaryota; kingdom Metazoa; phylum Chordata; class Aves; order Suliformes; family Fregatidae; genus Fregata; species Fregata magnificens. The sequence continues at coordinate 123,730 of WAAD01027306.1, read as the reverse complement.
CAATCTTGCCTACAGATTAAAGACTTTAAATGAGCAAACTTAACACTCCCTACAAACCGCCTCCTCCCAACCCTATGGCAACACTTGTTTGCTTGCTGTTCCCCTAAGCAGTGCTTAAATTTCACACCTGTATTAGGTGTGACGCTTGCGGTGTTAATGATCTGTTTTTCAACTACTTTAAAGCTGTAGGGAGGAACTTACATTGTAATTCTTGTGCACTCTGGGTTTAGAAAAAGAGCAATAAACCACTGAATGCTTATTTTATAGTACTTTGAATGTATTTGGGGAGGCAAAGTTGCATACCTGATAGAGTACCAAAAGCACAGGAGAACTCAGAGGAGTTGGTTACTCTTCCTATTGCTGCAGCTAGTCAAGGCTCCCACATTTTCCTCAGGGAGGATAAAGCGAGTAAGGTACCTAGAAAATGCGTTGGTGATTTCTTGATATAATGATGCCTGTGTATATAGGGAAATATGTCAGTGGGTGTTACATCTTGCTCAGAAGTAGAATTCCCATTTCCCTACCTCTTTAAATAGAGAAAGTGATTATGATCTCCTTTGTAAAGTTATCTGAAATCTGCTGATTTTAAAAGCGCTTTTAATAGTTTCTGAGTGTGTCATCTATCAGCCAACTTATTTTTTAGTTCTTCTCAAGGCGTAGGCTTAATATGGAAGATGAGAATGTTATTAATATATAGGCTATGCAGTATGGTACTGCATATATACTTTATGTAACATAGTGTAACCCTCTTTTTCTTAGCTAATACAGTTTCTTTATATAATACACAGTGTAACCCTGTTTTTATTGGCTAATGTAGTCTCTTCCTATTGAAAATACTGATGCAGGGAATAACCTGTTAGTAATCGTATCTGACAGATCTATTTTATAAGGTTGTGCATAAGCCCCCAGTCCCTGCCAGCCGAATGGAATCTCCTTGTTGTTTGCCGCACAAGATAACTCTCAGTGAAGGAGGTATCCTAGATACTTCATGACTGATGTAACGGTTATGATTTATAATGCCTTGCTAAAGTTGGCTTGACATGTCACAGCACTGGTATGCTGAGTTAAAGATCAAATGCATATGAAGGTTGAGGGTAAGAAGAGAGAGAAAAAACTTAACGAAAACTGCACGTTCCATTTTTTTCTTGCTGCTTTTCTGGGTTAGAAAATTACTGTAAAAAATATACCAAACTTTGAGTGAATGGAAGGTGTACTACAGTAGCTGTTGTTTAATTATGTAAGTGTATAAGCTGTTAGTAGGTACCTATCATAAACTTATGTAAAATCTACAAAAAAAAATCATTTTTGAATTGACAGGTCTGTCATGTACAAATGAAGCTGTGCTGTAACTGATAGATGGTGTAACTGTATATTATCCTGGGTAGATACATCTTTAGTACATTACTCTTTGTATATATCTGTTCTGAGAAAAAGCAGTTGTTCACTAAAGAGGATAAAGAATGATTTAAGTTTTATTTTTGACTGGCTGATGCTCTCTCAGCCTTGCGGTTAGCACAGAACTGACTCACAGAAAATTCTGCAGACTTATAGGCTGTAGTAGGAATGCCATCCAGATGAAGGTCTAAAAAGAGAAACTCTGGATCGAGTTTCTAAATATCACATTTCTGCTGTGTTGCCAATTTTATCTATTCAAAGGTGTGACAGTAGTTACTAGACGATTGTCTGTTTGACAAGGTCAGATGAAGGATGCTAGTGTCTAAAATGTAAAGACACAGTGTTTGTTGTTCATTATAAGAACAAGAACTGAGTTGCAATTGTAAACTGGCCAAGTTATTATGTAGCTTGAGAAAGAGCTAAAAATGTATACGTGAACCTTCTTGGTTTAAAAAAAATGGTCGTGAATAGAGATGATTATTATTTATAAAAATAAAATTTAATTTTCTACTTAAAATCAGCTGAATTTCTCTAGGTGATGTTACTGCTTGAGTATTGGTTAACTGAAAAACCTTGCATTACCTGAGAGAATAAAACTAATGTCTGTTAAGGGTGTGCTGTTACGACTCTCATTGTTAAAATAAGGTGTTAGATTGCGGTGGATGTTTGATGGATTATATGAGATAAGTAATTAGCCTTTGAAGTAGGGCTGTGGGGTTTGTTTTTTTTTTTGGTGTGTGTGTGTGTGTTTTGTTTTAAAAACCAACAAATACACAAGACCCCCCTCATCAAGAAACACCATCTCGCTACTAACCTTTCCATTTTTAAAACCAACCCCCCCCCAACTATAGAATGTAAGTTCTAGAAAGCTTCAGAAACTTAAATGCTCTCTGTGAAATACGTGAGGAAAAGTGTTCACCCCTCATTTGACCTGGAATAGATTTGAATAGGTTGGTGACTTCCGTTTCAATTTTTCTGCAGTCATCGAGTGATGCCAGAAGGAAAGAAAAGGCATTTGAAGTGTTCCGGTGTGGCAAACCCCATAACTTTTACGAGCGTAGTGAGGGAAGCCAAGAAGGCAGGAGGAGACCCTGCATTTCCAGTGAAGCACTGGGGGGTTCGGCAGGCCGCGGGCACAGGTCTGTGCCTGGGTTTGGGGGCAGCTGGGCTGGCCCGCTGCTCCGCGGGGACTGCCGCTACAGTGGCTGCAAAGATGAAGGACAATGAGTGACATCCTGCTGCTGTTTTTCTCAAATGCTAGGCTGGCTTCCCACCGTGTACTACTTCTCATGTGTTAGCACTGCTTTTTCCATTTCCTAATTGGTGTGGGCCGTGGCTGCAAGGGGGTCCAGGGTGCGCTCTGAAGGAAAATAATGTCCAGCAGATACAGGCAGGGGGTAGAAGAGTGTCCGCTTTTATCTCTTGTCCTGTCAGAGCCATGTGCATCCTGCTGGCAGCAGAGCCTTTGTCCGATGGTCTGCAGCTGCGGCTTCGCTACCTGTGCTGGAGGGCCAAATGGGGTGGCAACTCTCCTCCTCTTCCCCTGCTTCCATTGCATGTGAAAGGTGGTCTTTAGGGGCGCTCTTTGCCTCAGTGAAGTAGATTTTAGGGATTCCCCAAGTTTTCTTGGAGCACAGAGTTTGTCTGTTTTGGCTGCTGCCCTGTGCTCTCCAGTGCTGCCCAGGAGGAGGCTGTGCGGGGCCTCCCTCAGCCCTCACTCCTCTCCGGCTACAGCTTGGAAAGGAGTCAGGCAGGTGTAGTTACTCTAGCTGTGAGGAGGAGCATTGGGTTTGGTTTTTTTCTTTTTTGGCTAGGCTGTTCAGGACGGCCTGCACTCAAAGAGCAGAAAGCCCAAAGCCTGCCTGGACTGGCCAAATTCCTCCATGCAGCACCATGGTGGGCAAAAGCTGCGTCTGTGTCCCTGAGCAGTACCGCTGGGTTAGTCTCATCCTGCCTATGCCCAGGACAATAAACCTCCCTGTTAAAGAACCACTAGTATAAGTGTAGGGAGAAAAAGGAGGGCCTAACACCCAGTGCTGAAGGGAAATCCCTCAGAAAGCCTGACTTAAGAAAAAGGGCCAATTTTTTCTTCGTAAGTCTTGCTTTTACTAAGCTGAACAGAGCTGACCCCCACTTATGCTGGATGGAGGGCAGGAAACTAAGCAAGCTTGTTGGAGAGAACGTGCTCTGAGCTAATGGTGGAACACGTGGAACAATACAAAACATTTCATGCTCTCTCCTGACATTTTTGTTTTGATGAGCTCCCTTTTTTCCCCATGAAACTGCTTTCAAACAGTTATATTTTGAAGCAGTCCCTAGTGATGTTTGAATCCTGTGGAATTTGAGGTGGGTGAACGGTGAAGCGAAAGACAGTGGTGGCTCTTTGGTTTGCTCACTCTAACCTCTAGAACAAGCTGTTCTGCTCGAGCTCAAGATGCCTGAGTCAGAGTTGGTGTGCTGAGACAGGCCGTGAGAGGCTGCTCACACAGATACCTCTCTTTCCTTTGCTCCCTGCCAGCTCTTATCTGCAGAGTTTGAGCTCTTGATGCTTCCTGTTGTGTGCGTGGATGGAAACTATCACCTCTGCTGGGACAGCTGGAGAAGGAGAGTTATCATCATTTCAGCTATGGATCTGTCAAAGAGGCCAGAACTATGCTCTCCTTTTAGCTTCCTGTCAAGCTCACCAAACCTAATACACTGTTAAACTTAAAGATTATGTGTTTGCTGTCCTCCTGCACAGATCATGTTTTGCACTTTGAACACTCATAAAGTTGATATGGACAAGCTCTTAGGTGGACAAATTGGCCTTGAAGATTTCATATTTGCCCACGTAAAAGGACAACGAAAAGAAGTGGAAATTCGTAAAACTGATGACGTGCTTGGGCTTACCATTACGGACAATGGAACTGGCTGTGCGTTTATAAAGGTAAACTTGATTACTAGTGAAATACTTTGTTCTATAGAAGCTTCTGTAACTGTAACAGTTTAATTATTGTTTTAATGATCCTTTAGAACTATAAAATCTTTTATTATCATATATATGGTAAGTAAAAAATAAAGTTGCTTTTCTTTAGGTACATCATTTAAAATTAGTTCAGCTATTTCTGTGCTGCATGTCATTCAAAATTAGTTCATTTGTTCATTGCTTCTGTAATGTGTATCAGCTTTACAATGTGACCATTGTATTTTCCAACCTACCCTGAGGTGGTAGGTGTTAGATACTGCTTGCATCTGCCCCCTGCCTTTTTTAAGTGATTTTCTGATGTCATTGATTAGGTGCTTATAGAATGTCTGTCACTCACGTGATAATGAGAGCATGTTCTTTCAGTCTTTATGACTGTTCACAGGGCAGAAGCCTTTGTGCTGTATAAGAATAGGTGCAAGTACAGTGCTTCTTCAGCTTTCCAATGTTGTTGCCTTAAGTAGGATGAATTAAAAGGTGCTAAGGATATGGATTAACAGAATTTACCACAATTAACTTGAGTAGCAACTATGGGCAGTGACATGTACAATATATTAATCATTATTGCCTTCCTCCTCCTCTTCTGTATGAGCTCCAGATGTTTTGAGACAAGTAGAGGCTGAGGAAATGATGCTAGCCTCCTTGCTAGACTAGGTATTAGGAACCTTAATCATATTTGCTGCCTTTTTTAGATGCTTTGCTCTAATTTAATCCAATTATCCATTATTAGTGAGGCATTGGCAATTATCTTCGATTACTGCTGTCCCCATCACTGTTCTTACTGCTGTTGTAAACAGAGCTTCTTGTATGGAGAGGTTGTATTCTCTATTCATTCCTTAGCTACCATGGATATAAAACAAGATGTGGTTTAGAAATAGGTTTGCTTGTCTTTGTTGTGGAAAAATGTGATTGAGATGACGCTTGAGAAAGTCGAGATGCAGTGGAGGTTTCAGTAAGCAGTTTGGCAAAATGATAGCTTCATTTTTACATTTATAGACACAGAACTCTGAATTTCTAGTGGTAGCATCTGTGCAGCCCATAACATTCAATCACGCTGCTGAATGTGGTATTTTAAATAAAGTCATTGAAAGGAGTGCTTCAGCGATTAAAGTTCACGCGTGCAGCACTGTACAGAGCATTACTCTCTCTGTGCTTGGTTGGTAATATGGGGAGAGAGAACAGCCCTCACATAGACTGCTGCATAGTTGGAGCAGACTGGAAAAACCTCACCACATTAGCAAGACAAGCTGTGATTTCCAGTAAATTGTATAAAACTTGTCTGAACAAATATATCATTGTCCTTGTACTGGTCTAATAAGCAGTATAGTGAATAGGGTGCAGTCTTCATGGCAACGCATCAGTTTAAAGGAGTTTGTAGGAGCTTACTTTGTTGCCGTTGCGTATTTAGCTAACGGATTTTTTAAAACAGCATAGAAAATACATATACAAAAGTAAAAGCTGCATCTTTTTTATACTTGGTTGTCCAGGTAAATGGCTAAGCAGAGACTGTTTCTACTTTAAAATTGCATAGAATTCTTTTTGTTTATATACTTACTTTCCTTGAAAAATTGTTACTATGTTCCATTATTAATTAACGATTAATATTAAATTTACCTATCTGTGGGTTGTTGAAAGCTGTTATGGGCTGTAGTAATTGGTTTTAGGATCCAAGCGAAGAAGAAAAGCTAAATGAGAATGAATTCAACACGTAGACTGAACATTAGTTGAAGTCTGGTGGGCATGCTTTTGCATCCTGGCACCTGGTAACAGAAGTGCATTTGGGACCTGGTTTCTGGCATGTGTACGATACCCTCCTCTTCATTCACCATGAGGCTTCTTTTTGGTTTCAATCTAGGTTAAAGAAAAAAGTGCTAGAAAGAGTTAAACTCAGCCTGAAGCTAAAAATTGTTGCAGTGTATTATAGGACACTGAGCACTATCACACTTCCCACTGACTCTCTCAAATGGAGGCACATATGTGGGCTCAGACGTGCGCACATAAACTAGAAGCGGGTTTCTGAGATAGTTATGCAGCTAGGCTAGGTGTTATAGTAGTAGGTGGTAATATGTTTATCTCCCTTGTCTCAATGTTACCTCACTCAAAGTTAGCCTGAACAACATCAGTCTTAATTGAAAAGTACATTATTCAGGGAGATGTTAGAATGAAATTCATATCTCTACAAAATACAAGATATTCTACTATGTTATAGCTTTTCTGTTAAATAGCCATAGGATAATGGCTTACATGACTTAGAAACATGATAAAGAAATATGACAGCATATAACAACAATAAACAGAATCACTGAAATTTTAAGTGCCCTTTAATTGACTTGATATATCATAGAGATCTTTTAAAGATTAGCTTTTTTTCTCATTTTTTAAATTCCACTTCACAAAAACTATAAATACTATCTTCTGTTACATTTTGTGACCTTTAGGCCATTTGTATTTGTATTCCATGAGATGACATTTAGAAGAATTTCTCATTCTTTATTGTTATTTCAGAGGAAATACTTTAATATGCAGCTGTTTAGCTTGATGAGGAAAATGGTAGAAGTTTTATCGCTATAGATGGGTCTTATTCAGACTAGCCCTTTATAGTATGTCAGTTTTTAGTATATCACACACGTTTTTTTATGTCCCTGGACCATACTTGAGGAGAGAAAAGTTCTGTTCCTATGCTTGTCAAGCTATTAAATCAAAATAAAACCCCAAAACTCAATTAAACATTCACATTACTGACATGTTTGGGTTCAGTTTTAAAACACAAAACTATTAGTTTATTCAGAAGCCTTAATTTCTAAAGTATAATTGCATTCTTTTTTTTCTGTTGATTTTATATTCAATGCTTATTAAAATACTTTGAAAAATAATGCTTTCCAAAATATGTTTTATGAAAATCTTATAGACAAAACGCACTGCTGATATAATAAGCTCAATGCTATTGATGTTGTTAACTGATGTTCTTGAAACTCTGTGGTGTCACCTCTTCGCCTTTTAAAGAAAAGTTTCCAATTCCTTTTTCTTTCTTTCTTTCTTTTTTTTTTTTTTTTTTTTTTTTTTTTTTTTTTTTTAATTTTGAATTTAAAAAA
>WAAD01027306.1:65489-116208 GCA_013389945.1 Fregata magnificens | reverse complement strand
TTTTTTTTTTTTAACAATAGCGAATCAAAGAAGGTAGCCTTATGGACCAAACCAAAATAATCTGCGTGGGTGATCACATAGAGAGTATAAATGGAAAAAATGTGTCACATTGTCGGCATTATGAAGTTGCCAAAATGCTAAAAGATCTGGAGAAAGGTCAGATGTTAAAGCTGGAGCTGATAGAGCCTCTGAAAGCATTTGGTGAGTGACCTGACTGTCCACCTTGTTCACTGGATATTGAAATCGCAACATTGAATTGCATTGTAAGTTTGTTTTCAGATCGCAGCCAGGTGTCCACCCAAGGTAACATAACTGCTACAAGAAAGTACATTTGGTTTTTTTCTTTGAAGTGGGAAGTTTACGAATGGATTTTCTGCCATCTTGCTTTCTCCAGCAGTCACCCTGGTGTGGGCTGCCTCAACCTGAGTCTCGGTTGCTTGACTCCTTTGCCACCCCATGGTGATGCAAAATAAGTACAGGAATTGTTTCAGAGACACAGATTTAAAGCATGGATCACTTTACTAATGTGCTGATCCTTGAACCTCCTCTTCTCTTTTCCTCTATTGATACCTAGTCCCCGTTCATCTGTGTGTCAGATTTTTCTATTTCTGTACCCTTTACTGGGGACTGCACTTTTTAATGCAGAAAGATGCTGCAGGAAACACTGTCTGGGATTTCCTAGAGCATCTCCTTTCCTGCATGTCTACCTGCTCTCCCCAACTTTTTTGTGGATCTCTTCTCATACAGCAGGTATACTCAGAATTGGAAGAAAGCAGTATGGCAAAGATTTGTCTCTACCTAACACCTGCATGCTGTGAGAAAGTGATACTTCTACAGGAGGAATGCATACCCACTGCTAATTCTTATGTATATTAATTTTATCAATGTAGTAAACTAAAAAAAAAAAAAAAAAAAAAAGTTGCTTGAGCTCAGGGAGTCAAAATAGAGACTGAGTTTTATTTTTTATTCTCTCAATTTTTTAAAACCCCCTCCTGAACCATGTGGCATTTTTCTGTAATAAAAACTTCAAAATACTGCTCAATTACAAGTGTGTATGAGTCCTTGTGCGCATCTGCGCTAACAGCAAGTTCAAAATCACCATCTTCACCACAGCAGCAAAAGTTTGAAATGTTTATTTTTAAAATCTTTATTTATTTGTTAGTAGCTTACAACTGCTGTCATACACCAGTCTTGACACTTGGTGTCAGAATAGCAGCAGAAATTGAAAATGAGAGAAATTTGAAGAGTTCTTTTTGCTTTTAGTGCTTCTGTGAAGAATGAGGGTTATAAGTTACTGTAATGCATTTGGATATACGTTGATACTTCTGTTAAGTAAAAGTGTATGTTATGCACTACGCTAAAGTAGTATTACATATGTATAGTATTGCAATTAGTAATATAGGAATACCTTTTTAATATGGGTCTATAATGTGTATTCAATGCTAAATGTGTTACATAGTCTATTTGTAAAGACCAGGGTAAATCAGCATTTGATTGATGGCTTCAGCCATTATTTAATAGTAATTACTTTAGTCAGGTGATTAAGATACCTTTTAGTCTGCCTGTGATGTAGAGAAGGAAACCTCCTAATTCCTTGGCAATACCTTTTATCTGACATTGAATTAAGAGGCAATCAGAGGTTTTTGGACAGATTTTTGGAAGATGTTATGTTATGTTATTTTTTACCCTACAGAAACTGATTTACAAGTTGCAGTGCCCAATAGGTTAGAATATCCCGCCTCTAGCCTTAGGTGCGGTTAGGCTTTAGGCACAATTCAAGACAGTGTTTAAGCTGCAGCATCCTGAGAATAGCCCCAGAGGAGGTGACAGACAAGATCCAGATTCTGCTGGACAAATAGGTGCTGAATTCCTGTTAGTTTCCACACAAGTTTGTGAGGGTATAGAAATAAGAGACAAGCCTCTGTGTGAAATTACTAACTTTTATTTTTCTTCATCTCGGCAGGATGTGAAATAAGTATAATTTACTGGCTGGGTATCTTTCTACCATGTGCACACAGGCTGCCTCAGCTACTCTAGGCAAGGCTTGTACCACAGATTTAAAGACTTGTCTGAAAAGGATTGGTCCTTACCAGTCAAGAGCTAGCCCTCCATGAACTGGTGAAAAATTAATAGAAAAAAGTAAAGGCAGCATAACACATACTCTAAATTTAAATTACGTGAATATGAAAAATAGTTTCTGTGATGGCCAGAGAGCTTTGGTCTGAAGTATTGCAAATAAAGGTTATGTCAAATCATGAGTTTTACGGTGCTAATCATGACAGAACTAGAAAAAGATGTATATTGTATCAGGAATGACTTTTTGAAACAAGTCTAGCAGATATGATGACAATCTTAAGGATGTTTTAAACTGTCCTTGAAGCAATAAAAGGATTAAGGAAAAGCGTTCATCCTAAGTGTATATGTAAAAGACTGTGCCATATCTGTTTGTTAAAATAAAAACAATTAAAAGTTACTTTTCAAGAGTTGTTCAGCAGAATAGTCTGGATTTTTGACTACTTATGCAAGAATGATGGGTTGGAATCTACCTGAGCAAAATGAATATAGCATGTTAAGATCTTGCCTTCAAGGAGAGCTTATTAGGAAGGCCTGCTGTTAAGAGGAAGAATAATCTGGTAGAGAAAACAGCACAGTTAAAAACGGTTCTGCAAAATCATCTCCTCTCTTCCAGCACTTTCCAGATTAACTATGTAACTCCCATGTCAGTAAGTAAATTAAAGCCTTGCCACTCTTGAATGTAAAATTATGTCGTAGAACAAGAAAGCCAAATATTAAATGGTTCCATACTCCATTTACTAACTGGGGTGCCGTTACCCAAGATTAAAGAAGGAAAGCTGAAGTCAGGTAAAGAAAACTTTGGGTAAACCCACATATTCTTGGTAGAGATTTATCGGGTGTGAAATCATGACCTTCGTGAAACCAGTGGAAAAACTCCTGCAGATCTACTTATGGACATTTTACCTATGTGACTGCTGGTAATCAAATTGTTAGCTCAGCTTCATGTGGCTCATCATGACCTGTTTAGCAGTGGCGTTTGCACCATTGCATCAGTGAAAGATGGAAATGTTGCAATGCAAAACCTGCTAGGTAGTCTGCCTGTAAAGACTAGGACAAATCAGCATTTGGCTGATTACTTCAGCCATTATCTAATATTAAGTAATAAATACTTCTACTTTTCTGTAGAATAGGGAAATAAAATTATACAAAGAGCATATATGAAGTTGAGTGCAATAGGCCTGCACAGATATATTGGTTAATGGAAGTCCTAGCTTCAGTGCAGTCAAGCAGATATCAAAGTTTGGAGACAAGAAATTGTCAGCAAAGCTATACTTAGAATACAGTTAATTTATAATTAAGTTTTTACATACGTCTAGAGCTTGATTAGAGTAAAAACTGAAGGCAATGTAATAGCCAAAGCAGATACATCATATTCTGACATACCATATACTTAGTTTTGTTTGGCATTCTTTTCTTTTTGTTGTTGTTTGTTTTGTCTTTAGAAAAGCTGGAACCAAGGTCCAAAGGTGGAACTCTGCCAGAGGTTAAAATCTCCAGAGGGAGAGAAACACTTCGGCTGAGAACCAAAGGCACTGCTACTGTGGAGGAAATGGTATGGTTATCTTGGGTCCCTTCAATAGTTTAATCATCTAGCACCTGATTTATTCTTCCCCAAGGTTGATAAGGTAAAGTTGGAAGGAAAAATCTGGATATTACAAAGCTTGTGGGACTTAAGAAGACGACTGCCTTCTGTAGGGAGAAATGCTTATATAAAGTCGAAGACTAGCAGGGATAGGATGGGGCTGAGGAACCTGGAAACAGAGAGCCTTTATTTAGATGTCATGAATTACATGGATGAATTAAAGGTAGATTAGACCAAGGAGTGTTGAAAAGAGGGAAGGGGGAAAAAAAGGGGGAAGGTTGAAGAGTTGGTTCTGTTTCTGACACTGCAAAGCGTACTGGGCTGGTGTAAGGGTTGTTGTTAGGAAAGGCTAATAACATACGTTGACATGAATATGTGTAAAACCAGGATTAGGATTTGGAAGAAGAAATGTTATTTATTCTGGGTTCCTCTAAAGCTGATGAGGATCTGATGAAGAACTGTATTGTCGGGAGATGTAAGGCCCCTGTTTAGTTTGAATGCGAGAGCTGTGTGGCTTGACCTTAGGAGGAAGGCTCAGGTTTGTGAGAAGAGGGAAAGAGAGTGGAATAACATGTTTTGCTTGTAGGTTTTGTAAGTCTAGGTGGCTAGGGTGGGAGTAAGGATAATCAGTGGCGAATTGCTGGTTATTTTGAAATCTGCATGGAATAATCATACTTTTGCTCTTTTGCTCCCTTTATTTCAACAAAGCCAACTGAAGTTGAAGAAAAAGCAATTAAAAAAGTGGATGAGCTTCTTGAAACATACATGGGGATAAGAGATATTGAATTAGGTGAGTTTTTAACAGATACCTTACTACAAGATTAAACCATTTCTCATTTTCTGTAGTCTCAAATGTATTGACTACTTTAGTCTCTGGACGTAAGCGAAGCAAAATTTATCCAGCATGCACTCTCAAAAACTTACTAGTATTTCTGCAAATGTGTGTCTCTGATAAAAGAAAGAATCTCTCACTGCAGGCCTTATGATGTAATTAATAAATCCTCTATTTTTCCTGCACATTCTCTGTACGCTATTGCATGAATTATTTAGTTGTTTGCCATTAACTGTCATCAGTGTATTCTTTCTGACATATATTTTCTAGTGAAGCTTGTGTGTACCACATTTAAGGATTGTTAAGGATAAGCATGTCTGTCTGCTTTTTTGCTCTTTTGCCCCTTGGCTTAGACACATCAAAGTTGATCACTGAAGTTTGAATCTGAGATCTTCATCAGTGAAAGGGCAACTATTTAGCAAGGGAACTGACGGCATAATTGCACAAATTTATCAAATTCTCTAAAGCCTCTGTTCTGACGAACATGGGAAATTTTCCAGAATGTTTACTAGCTATCGCAATCATCAATTTATAATGAAAGAAACTATTCAACCCCAGTGTCATAAGTTCCTTAAAACTGCACCAAACTTGTCCTTGCAGCTGTTGCTTCTCTCTGTTAATCTGACAACAACTAAATAGGAACTTCTGTTTGTAGCCAGCTGTGGCTGGGTGTAGTCCTCATACGATCTTGTGGAACTGCTAATACTGAGACAAAGAGGAACGTATTTATTGTTGTAGTAATATCTAAAAAAAATCAGCCAAGAATATGGAAAGGATAAGCTAAATGGAAAGCGATCTTGAAAAGAAAGCTTTTATGAGAGAGAAGTGGAAGAGCCAAAGCAGAAGAGAAAATAGGTCTGGCATGAAGCTAAGGGCAAAGCAGGAGGGTTGGACAGGCAGCAGTTAGCACAGAGGAATGAGAACAATAGGAGATTATCTAATAGCCAAAAGTCCTTTCTTGGCTGCTCCTACCGGCGAGCATCTGATTGGCAGCTTCTAGTACTTTTCTCACAGGAAAAATTGTAGGTAAAGTACTATTTGTCCCCCAGCCTAAGGTAGAGGTGGGCTTCCTGGCACAGAAGGGAGAGCAGAGCTGCCCAGAACTTGTGAGTTCTGTTTTGTAGGTAACATCTAAACTTTCCAATTCCCAGAAAACTAAAAATTGTCAAAAATTCTGTTCCCAGCAACTCTTAATGTTTGATGTCCCTGCCACGTAATATGTTCCCAGGAGCCCTGTGTGGTACTGACCCTCTGTTTAGGTTAGGGAGGATCCCATGTCCTGTTGCCCTCCTGCAGCCTCCGCCACTCAGTCCGTCTCTGGCTCAGGCTTCAAAGCTCCGAGTCTCGTGCCAGCTGATCCTCTGGGAGCTGTTTTCATCCTGCGGCTGCTGCAGCCCTGGCTCAGGCCAGGCTTCTGGAGGCTCCTGTCCTTGCAGGTTACCTCCAAGGTCCCCAGGCTCCTGACCCTACAGGAATAAGTAGCTATAGATGTTCAGGTTTTGGTGTCCATAGCCCAGAACCCTGAGATCCTAGGCTAGAGCATGGTTTCTTGGGATGTTGAGGTGTGCTGTGCTCTGCTCTGGCACAGGGAAGCAAGTTCCCGTGGGAACTGGTGTTCCCTGTGTTTTTGGCTCTCAGTAGCATAACAGGATGGCTCTTGTAAAGTAGACTGAGGAGTTCAGCTTTCAGCACATATGGCTGAGCTGACTGCCAAGCACCTGGTAGAGTTTTCCCATGAATTCCTTGATTTCTTTTTATTTTTCCCCAAAAGATCTAATGTCCTTCATCTTTCAGTATGTAGTTTGGAAAGTTTCAAAGAATGCCTTAAAAGAATACTCAAAGGAGGAAGAGGTCTTTGTCCTCAAAGATAGTCTCTTCTTCCCAACTGGGTTGTTGTTTTGCCCTTCACCTCTTCCTTCTCTTCCTCCCAAAAAGGCGGTGAAACAAAGAGAAACTGTCACGAATCAAAGACTATAGGGTTCACGTAGCTTTAGTTTGCACCTTTGAAGCCATTTCCTAAAGTTCAGATCTTCGAGTTGAGGGCTAATGGTGATGACAAAAAAAAAAGTTTTATAGTTTTTAAACAATTAAACAGCTCTAGGACTCTTTAGGAAAGGAGAGCTAATCACCTGTCACAAATCTGTTCAATTAACATATGTCAGTTTTTCACATACTGGATGTGATCAGTCACCCATGAAAATGAAGTATGAGGAAAGGATTCATTCAGAGAATGCCAATCACCACTCAGCTAGAAATTTCACTCATTACTCAAGCCAGATTAGTTGAAAATGCAAGTCATCACAATGCGACAGCCGACAAGTGATTAAGATCTCAATCATTGCTCACTCCCATGCAGTTCTGTTTGTCAGAAGGTTTGGATGTCAGTTAATATTGCTCTTTCATCTCCATTAAAATGACACTTCCATGGTGTGATTGAATTCTAAAACCATGCCCCAGTTTTAAGCCAGAAGCTAGAAAGAAAGGAAAGAAAAATAATGTAAAATTACAGACAGAATTAAAGATGAGATAAAGCCCTTAATTTTTGCATAGTTAAGTGTCTTGACAGTTTCAAGAGTGGCTGCCTAAATCTACACACAAATCGCTAAGTTGGAGCAAAATGCTTGGAAATCATTTAATGGAAATGCATACACTTACTTTTTTTTTGGCACAGTTTTTTGTTTTCAGAGATCTAAATGCTGTTGAGATTTACATACCTGCCTTTTGAGTGCACTTTTACCTTTTTACCTCTTGACTCTCTTTTACTGAAAACTGGACTTAATCTGCAGAAAGGACACTTGGCTCTGGAAGTATATTCCTCAGCCATTTTATGGGCACATTAGAAATTGGGCCAAGGCTTGACTTCAGCCTTCTTTAAAACATAATTGTGCCATTGAGAGATAATTCAGGTTATTTGAGTCCTGTCAGTGCTTTCTGGCAAAGGAACATGAACAGTTGATTAACAGGAGGGACTCAGGAAGCAGTGTTAGTGAAAAATACTGGTGGCATTTATTTTTTAAATCACTGAGGCTTGAATTATTATGGACTGTATTTGATCCAAAGATTCTGGGTGGGAGGAAGCCTGGATCTATGGGATCCAACCCCACAATGCTACCGATGGAAAAATGATGGCAAAAAGGGCTTCCCATCCAACTTTTTTCTTTCAGTATCTTCTGGCTAGCTTTTCTTCCACTGATATTTTGTTCTTTTTTTGCACTTCTGGATGATTATTTCCTTTTTGTTGTTCCCTATACTATTGTCAGACATTAAATATCTTTGCATATTCTCCATCTCCGTTTGGAAGAATTTCAAATCTACTTCTCCACTCTTGACTTTATTTTTCAAACTTACCATCTAGTCAAAACGTCCTAACAGGTTTAAACTTTTTGTCACCCAAGCTTCTTCTCTTGGCTTACTAATCCAACCCAGCAATATTGGATAGATGTTTTTATCTTGAAATGCTTTGGCTAATGTGATAGTCTCCCTGAATCTGTTGTTTTCTGCTCCTTCTGTCACCAGACTTCCTTTCCTAAAGGATCTTATTGTATACACTTTGGGGTATATTGTTTATGACTGTTCATTTACTCTGAGAGAATAATGGGAGTTTTGTGAAAAAGGGAAAGGTAGAAAGTCTGGTTAAACAAGAAAACTTCTCCTCTTCAAGGAGAATTAGTACTTAATCAAAAGAAACAAGAAGAAAGAATATTTCTGATGGTTCCTTGAGTGCGAGATCTGACAAAGTTCAACATGAAACTAAACCCAAATAATGTTAAATACTGGAAACTGCAATGACATGCTTCATTTTCTGTCATGTTGTAAGGAAGCTGAATGTGAATTTTAGCTCTTTTAAAGTGTCAGGCCAGAATAATAATATTTGTTACCTTTTGATGAAGGCAAAGCTTCTGACAGCATTACAGCTAAATAAATATTGAAGTTTCTGTTAAGACTTCTGAAAAAGTTTTTTTTTGGAAGTTACAGGATAAGATATAGGTAGCAAAACCACTATGTAAGGTAGGTAATAACAATGGCAGGCAGATCGTAGCTTTCATGGCTTGTGCTGCATGTGTCTATCAAAAGTGAAATAAGGATTTTGTGAAAGATCTTTGAAGTTGTTTTAAAGGGACTAGGTTTTAAAAGCCAACATACTTCTTTGTTCATATTCTGGGAAGCCTGACATTGAGCTTCTCAGTTAAAGTTGAGAAGACTTCTAATTCCTTTCATCACTTTTAAGTTTGCTGAACTTTTCACATTTTATGTAAAAATTCCTCAGGTATGAGCATTGCCTGAAGTGAGATTTTAAAAAAAAAAAAAAAAAAAAAAAAAGTTTGAAAACAATTGGGGCTATCTGGAGTGTGGAAAAATATTCTATTAGAATAAAATTCCTGTAATCGCTTATTGTGCAGCTGTTACAAGAAGCAGTGGGGGAAAGGGAGGGGAGTGGAGGCAATTTGGCACGGAGCTGTCACCCTCTGAGAACCAGTAAAATTTTCTTCAAGTTGGCAAGAATCTGCTAAATGCCTTGGCAATCAGTAGTTTTTGATTTGCCTTGGGAATTACGCATTGTGAATGACATTGTGTAAACATGCATGTTCTGCACAGCTGTGCCCATGAGGGGATGCCATCCCCTGTCTGTGTTAACTGCCTGGGGAAATAAGAATATGTACGCTGGGTGATCGAGAAGACTGGTCAGCTGTAGTGTTCCTGTATGTATGAAACTAGTGAAGCAGCGTTCAGCTTTGCACATTCGTATACATCAGTGGCACAACTTGTGTGTGAAAATCAGGAGGGATGGCTTGCATCTTGCATTAGGATTTGCTGCACAGTAATACAACTCTGCTGACACTAGAGGTCAGCACCAAGCTACCGAAAACGTGCACCCCAGCAGTGACCATCCTGCAATCTCTCCACAGAAGCCTATTTCATTACATCAGGTGAATCTGGGAAGGGGAATGTACCTTAATAAATATAGTACATTAAACGTACCCGGGTAGTGCTGATTACAGTTGCTCAATACAGCTGAAAACACTTTTATTTGAGGCTGCTGCTTTCACATGGTGGTGACATTCTGACTCCTGCTTGACTGGGTTGAAAGTTGTCTTGATTATCTACGTTTAGTGGATTTGGTCAAGTTTAGTAAATCTATAATAAACTATTTTTAAGGTTCTATTTCATAATTTGGGAAGCTCAATCTTTAAAGCAAATTGTGTTTGAAGTACCGTTTTCTGTTAATGACAGTTTATTACTGTGTAATTCTGAGGTTTCAACCAGGGCAGTTGGAGTGTAATATAATGCTGCGTTGTCTTGTTTTGTCACTGCTGTCTGTGTCATAAGGCTCTTTCGTATGTCTTGACCAATTTATCTTAAAACTGGCTAAATTCCTTGCTCCCACTCTTTCAGCTGGAACACTTGTCTAGGTCCTCACTCTGTTGATGGCAACTTTTTTTTAATATCTTGAGTAACTATATCTAGACACGTTTGCTTTTGTGTCACCTTGTACAGCTCTTCTCCCTCCAACCCTCTCCCAGTGTCTATATAGAGTAACTTCATATCCCGGTTCATATCCAGAAATCTGTGAAGTTTGAATTACACCCTTTACCCCTCCAGGGTTGCTCCTCTGTAAGTACCTTCTTATGCCATGGTGTCAGGGGATATGGGGTGGCGTTGATAGGACAAATATTTGTCTTCTGCTTGTCAGGAACAGGAGTCCCCTGTTTAATGCCTCTTTCCCATCCAGACTCCTCTGAGTCAGTGTCTTAGGAACTTCACAGGGGACACAGAAAGAATCAACACAACAGGGACAGGGTTTCTTCTGGCAGGGAAACGGGTCTTGAGAGTCCTTGAGAACCACTAGTTGTTCCCAGGAAAGTGGGTTACACTTGAACTGTCTCGATCACAGCATTTCATTTGTCAAGATTTAGGTAAATTTTCCTTGGACTGCTTTATGTAGTTTGGCACACTGCAATTCAGTTTGAAGCCTCACGTCTGAACATAGTTAAAACCAAAACGTCAAATTTCTTCAGAATTACTGTTGCTGACGTCTGCAATGTGTGGAATATGGCTCAAGTTTGCTCACAGCTTGTTACAAGTTTGCATAACAGCAAACACTGTTTGCCAGAAGTTCATAACTGTCAAAGAACTTGAGCTGAGTTTCAGGTCAACAAAATAATATTAAATACATTTAATAAAACTTCACAGCAGGGGAAGTTTCTTTTCCTTTTTATCAAAGAGATTTTGCCATGTTGATACAACACAGTGCATGCAGTAGACGGCAGACTGTCCCAGTGAAGGTGGTCTTCTGTGGCTTCAGAACTTCCTTCCCTTCCTCAGGCACTGTAATACAGGTTTTCCACTCGGATATCCCTCTGAGAAAAGGCTAGAAGCTATCAAATTCTTCAGTGTGACACTTGGATTTGATATGCTCATGAAGAAATTGGTGGTTACTTGATGTATAACAAAAGACGGAGGACATCTTGCAGTTTAAGGGACGTGCGTAATCGCGAAATGAAGCAGACTTTGAGGGTTTCAGCTGCTGTACAATACCATCATTTCTTGTGAATATGAACAGAGGCTGTGGAGCAGAGATACAGCTCAGCAAATAAACTGCATTCAGCAGTGCTGTTTGTGCTGAGTCTGTTTTACAGAGTCTTCTGCATCCCTCAAACCATGATAGCCTGCTGCCTGTAGTTCTCCTGGCCTAGCTTAGCCAGGAGAAACTCCTGTGCTGACACTTGTCATCCTTCAGGGAGGTGCACGTGCCATGACTGCGAGAGGTTTGAGCCCTCACACTTTTCGTTTGCTCTAACGTCCCTGGGTGGCCAGCATCCAGCATTGTTTGGGATAGACTTGTAATTTGTTCTAGGATCTGAGAAACTGTGCAGTGGCCAAAGGTGAGGGGTGAGCACAGCAGCTAAGGACTGAGTCCTAAGCGATGACCCCAGTGTAGCCATTGCCAAACTAAAGTCTAAAACTTGATAAATTCTGATACTTGGGTGTTAAATAAGAGAAAATGCCATACAGTGTGGGTATACAAGATATCACAGTCTACCTCTGTTTTATCAGACCTCTCTGCTTTAACCTTCCTGGGTGCCAAGATATTCCTAGTCTTTGGTGGATCTGGTTTATTGTGGACAGCAGCAAGGCCTTTCCTTTGCTTTTGCACAATTTGAACCACGTGGCTGAGACTTCCAGAAATAATTTTGATCTTTTTCACTTCATAGTGGCATAAGCACAAACTTTTCCAGCCTTGAGAGTGCTATAAATTAAAGATTTGCTTTTCAGAGCTGGAGGTAATAATAACTGAAGCAAACTCATGCACTGACATTAGTTACTCTTTAGTTTGGATGGCATTGAAAAAAATGTAGATCCAAGCAGAAGAATGACATGGCTCACAATAAATGCCTCACTCTCTTCACTACCTGGAGGTGGTTTTGGGTTAAAAAATTAAGATAAAGTTAATTAAAATTAAATAAAATTAAGCTGAAAAATTAAACAAATCTCTTTGAGGTGATATGGTAGTTTCTTGAGAGCACAACTTCTTTCAGGCAGTTGCAAACACTGTGTCCAATACCTAACAAACCAGATTTTAATTTTCTCTCTATTTTACGCAACACATTAGTTGAGCCTAGTATTTGAATTCGTGTTTCCTAAAGTAGAGTACTCAAGTGTTTTCTCTAGGCCCATTTGTCATTACTCCTTTCTAAATGCAGGTCATACTCAACATTTAAACTCATAAAATGTGGCTTGTTGCTAGCAAACCCGTACTATCTTGGTTGCATGTATCTATTATGCAGGCTGTATGTTGTTTTCCATGTTCAAACCCTATGCCTTTTGGCTTTCTGTGAAAAAACTTGACCGCATTAAACTCTGACTTGCTGAGATCTTTTCTTGGTTATTTTGAGGAGAAAAACACTCAGGTTTGCCTTTTGATCTTCTGGTTTAGATCAGCAAGGTGATATCAAACTCACTGAAATTGGTGATGAACTGGCATGGGTCTTGTTATCACACGAGTTATGCTTAACCTTGTTTTAGACCCGTGCTTCATGTGCCTTCAGTAATGAGTACAGAATATAATTTAATAAGATTAAAATGAAGGGGTTTTGAATTAAAAGTTAAACCTCTGCCAAACAAACAGAAGAATATATAATGAGCACTCCAAGGAAGCTCTCCTGTTTATCAGAGCAGAATGTAACTAGTGGGGGGGGATTTAGGTACATAATTCCTATTGAATCCTAAATTCAGTAGGTAAGCTTTAGATGTCCCTAAGCTGACCTTACCTCGTTTTGAAAATAGACATTTAAAAAAACTATCTTGGCCATATATGTTAGCTGACACTTTCATGATAACTACATTATTTTGTTTTGTTGCTTTTTAGCTGCGACAATGGTGGAAGCTGGAAGAGACAAGAAAAACCCGGATGAATTTGCAGTGGCATTGGATGAAACTCTTGGAGACTTTGCATTTCCAGATGAGTTTGTCTTTGATGTATGGGGAGCAATAGGTGATGCTAGGCAAGGACGACTGGAATGAGAACTGTGCAGTTTATCAATTCCTATTTGAAAATACAAAATGATTTTCAAATATGTACATCAGAATTTTAATACTTTTATTGATATGAATCCAGGGTGCTCTGTGTAAGTATTCTTATCTGAAACTTTCTTTTTCAAAGGAAGGTTTCTAATGGAAATGCGAAGATAAACTGAAAGTTCTGACAACTGCACATTTAAAACAAACATTTAATTTACATGTAGAAATACTGTGAGGAGTGTGTCAAGGAGATATATTTATACAGACATTTTATGAAAATTAGGTATTTTTTATTGTACATACACTTTGATATCAATATTCTGAAGAGTTAGACATATGCAACAAAGAGTTTGAATTGTTTTATCTCTTCTTTAGAAAGGTTTATAAACTTGTTGAAAAACTACTTAGCTACACACTGCAGTTCCCTGGTCTTCTGTTGTCCTTATGTATTCATGTACACAAAGAGCTGTGGAAAACCTAAAGCCTTAGGTTTTCTTACGGTTTGGCCTGGACATAGTCTTTTCTGTAGATAGAGCTGGGAAGAAGCTACCCTGTTTCTAAAGAACCTGAGTTCAGGAAAAAAAATATTCCTCTGAAACATGAGAACTCAGATCTTTGAATGAAAAAGACTCGCTTTCGTTTGAGTCATAATACACCCTGTCTGGGTATTACTGAGATGAGTAAGTGTAGTAGAAATGCTTAAACCAGGAAGCTGCTGCTTTATTCAGATGCCATATTATTGCAATGCGAACTGCATAGGAAGAAACACATGTTAATTTTGATTACTGTTCATATATTTGAATAATATATGTGATCTGGCACTGGAGACTATAGTGTATAACTAAGTGCTTAATTGATCTTTGCATATGCTGAATGATTTGCTGAGATCCTATGGAGTTCCCCTCTTGTCTGTTTTTTTTTCAACATGGCAACATAGGAGAGACATTGAAGGTGTTGAAACCTGGAAGATATTATTGTAAAGTCACAAACAATCGCAGTTCAGATGAAAATGAAAAATACATTAAACTGTACATAAACATTTGTTTTAACTGATAATATTTTACTAATCTCAGATTAATAAAAATGAACTGTCTCTTAACACATCTGCTATGTCTGCATTTATCCTCCTGTTCACTCTGTATTTAATGAAGAGCAATGTAATAAGTTTTGGGTTTAGTCATAACTAGATTCTGTATTGGTTTTTACTGTGCTTGCGTTTAATCAAGACAGATATTTGGTCGTTTGTTTAGAAAAAGCTACTTTCAAGTGATTATTATAGCCAAATAACATGTCATGAGTGTCCTTGAAAACGAAATTGAACAAGAATGTGGGGCCTGACCTGGGAAGGTGTTATAGCTTTTTAGTATTTTTATATTTGCATAAGCATATAAAATAATAGGTATTACAAAAGTTTTTTCTAAATCACTACCTAGTTACTTTTCTTCTGAGGAAAATGTCTTTCACTGTCTTGCAGAGATCTCTTTAAAATAAAGACTGTGCCAATAATTTTACACATTCTGTGTCAGTGATTTTTTTTTTTTTTTTTTTGGTCTAAAACCATGACACTGAAGTATCAGTGTGATCATCAAGAACAGGTCCTCATTCTCTTTACTATGTTATTTAGGAAGGCTCCTAAACTCCGCTTCAGTCTTTTGCACATGTTACAATAAGTGAATATTTTTTCTAGTTATGACATATTGCATGAAGTCTTATAAATACTGCTCAGAGGTCTTTCAATGAGGATAATCTCCAATTTTATAGATGCTGTTGTGAATATTTTGCTCTTGTATCTCTGATTTAAGGACAAGCTTTCACATAATATACATATTCCTTTTTACGAAACGAGTAGTACAAAGCGGTATGGAGGTCATACTTTTTATTGTATTTAAGTTCAAAGGCGTCAAAATTTCTCTTAATTGTACTAATGCCTCATATCACCAGTGTGGGATGAAATCTATATGTATCTTCAAACAAGTGTTATCATTATCAATTATCAGTTTCTATATGTAGAAATACATATAGATACAAAAATTTAGCCTATTCTCAAGTTATGAGAAGTAAAAATATGTAATTTTACAAGAAAATTTAGTTTTATTTTCAACTTTTACTGAAACTCAAAGACACTTTATAAGGAGGTGGTTACATTTTATACATCCCATTGCTCAACTGGGGCCATGAGGTTGTATTATTTTGAGAAAGGAGTGTAATTTTAGGACAGAGAGCACAAGGTGGATAGCGTTTCTCTGCATTTAATGATTGCAAGTCTGAGCCCACAATCTTCCGTTGCAGTTGAGCACAGTCTCTGTCTTGCACAGGGCTACGTTAACTAATGTACTCTTGGTAATGAAGAGTTGAAGTATTGTGGGCCATATCATTTATTCTTTAAACTTCTTTTAGGTGAAAAGGAAAAATGACATGTCAGGAATTCCATGTTGGTTTTGAATTGTTTTATATAAAACTCTTATGTCAAATTTTGTGGAAATGTTTATGTACACTAATGTTAGTAACCAAGATGCCTCTGATTATATAATCAATTAAAGTTAAGAATTCCTTCTTAAACAGCAAAAAAAAAAAAGGTACTATGCAAGAGTCATATTCTAAAATAGCACATGAAATGTTATCTGTAGCAGATAACCCCTAATGTGTTTTGGCTGTTCATTTTATTTTTGGGAAATTAATGTTGTTCAATCAATTTATCCTCAGAGGATAATTAGTCTCATTGCACTGATAAAAGAGCGAGATAAAAATAATCTCTGAAGCTCTAATTCTGCACAGAGCTGTCTCTTGTCATAGTGGCCTGTCTTTCAGAACTAAGATTTAAATAGTGATTGCAATTTTCTAGCATTTACTGCAATAAAGTATGTCGATATATCTTGATAATTTTTCTGAGTTCTTATTTACACATATACTATTTCCAGCACGTAAGACATAATGGCACCACTACCCAATTTAGTAGATTATTTGCATTTTCCAGCTATGCATGAATAAGTTGTCACATGAAAATTACACTACCTTATAAAGTATGATTAATACTTCTCCCTCTTTGTAATGATTTGTGTAGTAAATTAATGCTGGTTTACTAACAACGTACAGCTTGCAGATCCCTTTAAAACCTAGTCAATAATGACACTAAAGCCTTTGCATGCTTTGTAGGGTGAAAATGTCATTAAATCTCACTACAAGAATCTCGCAAATTCATTTGAAGTACTAGTTTTAGTTAATGTAAGTGCTGATCAGAGTAGGACTGTAAACATCTTGCTAGTATGTGTTGCAGGTGGAGGTGAATGTTGGTGAATAGTCTTCTCAAAATCTGAGGTGGAGTAAGACAAGGTAGTAACTCAGCCTGAATGCTATTCTAAAAGTAACTGATTCCTTGTAATTTGGTGCACATTTTGCAGGGAGCTGGCAGATATATGCAATTGTTTGTGCCTTTACTTCCAGACTTACTGCTATATTCAAGATGACGGAAAATACACCACTATTTTTCTCTGTAAGCAATAGTCTTTAGATGCAACAAGGGGATTTAATGAAATCTGTTGTTCATAAAGTTCTGAGCTCATAATCTTAAAAATACGATGAGCAATGAATATTTCACACTTTTAAAGGAATGAATTTTGCAAATTACAGATATATCTTTTGCGACACCTTTAGTATGCCAGATGTTCCTTCGGTTAAATTTGATTTTATGCAACCCTATTCATAATACAGTTGTTATTCAAATAGTTATTAATAATCAGTGTATTTGGGAAAATCTCATCTGCTATTCAGATTTGCACCTTGATTTCAATAATGCATATATTCTTATTTCTGTATATGATTTTCTTCACAATTTGTCTATTTCCTTTTTTTTTTGAGATAAATGTAATATAAAGCTTTGAAAATCTTGTTCTTTGTGTGAAATATTAATCTTAAAGTTAAGCTAATTTATAATATTTTGTCAAGAAAAAGCTATCAGGCAAGATGTAAAGCAGGGTATAAAGTTTTTCAAGTGCTGTCTGTGATGACAAAAAAGCAAACTGTAGATTTTTTTTCCCTGCTTTTTAACATGAACTTCTGCTACTTTTCAAATTGCATATTGTTTTCCATGAAAACAGCTCTGAGAATTTGTATTCCAAATTCTGAATATTGTAGTGAAATGATATATTACTCTTAGTTTTCTTTCTGCCAGGAGATATTTCAGAACAATTAGAAGTCAGGGTGCTGACTCTTTGTCCTTTTGAAATCAAATGCATGTTTGCCATGAACTTCAGAACTCAACTCTAGCAGTAAGATCTTAATCTGAAATTTATATTCAGTATTGTTTTCTTTTCCAATTCTTCAACTCCCTGTTGAAGGCGTTTTGCCTTTAGATGTTGTTAAACTTTGAAAGATCTGTGATTTACTTTATGAAAATAAGAACAAATTTACAGGCTTGGAAGTCAAAGATAGGGAAAATCCTCAGCATTTCTTGAAGATACTTAGTCTACTATTTTATCTTGAAGATAAATAGTAACAGTCTTTGATTAAAAAATATGCAGCCTGCAGTACAGACTTTGTCCTCAGAAAAGGTATATTCAATGTGTGAGATTCAGGGTATGACAACTAAAAAGAAGAAAAAGATTGAGACAGCATAAATGTAAAGAAAATATCTCTTTTTTCATTGAAAAACATGCACTGGCTTTAAATAGAACAACACAGTCTGTAGATTGAACAGAAGCAACCTCCTGGTGTGTTTAGGCTGCCCTATCTCTCAATTCTTGTTGCTTGTAAACAGAGAGCTTGTGAACAGCTTTTTCAGTTTTCTCTTAATAATGGCAGTCCTTACCTAAATCTTTGTTGCTATGTCAGAGCTCTTTCAGAAAAAAAATGTAGCTGTTGGTTTTGTAGCTGAATCATTAGTCTGTGGGGTTCTCCCAGTTCCCTGAGAACTAACACAGATCTTCAAGTTGTCATAAAATTAATTTTACTATACAGTAGCTGAAAGAAGAAAAAATCAGGAAGAAATAAATGTCTACCTTTTTTAAAAATGAAAGGGTATCTGGCAGTTCCACTTTTTAGAGTCCTTACTGCAGTACTTCTGCTGCAGTGACCAGTGTGTAGGATGCTGAAGAGTAACAGAGAAGATGATACCTGGTAAAATCTTTTGGCTGAAAATCATGCCAAAACAATCACCAGGTAGTAAGAATTCTTTGTAAGTTATTAGGAAATCATCACTGCAGAAAAAAGAGTAACTGCTATTCAAAAGCTCAACAGGTAACCCCAGCTTGTGGCGTGAGGTAGAAGTTTTCCAAGAGCTCAGATGAAGAACGTGACTGATCACAGGAACAAATCCAAACCTTTCTTCCCAAATCCTTGTCTCACTTCCTTTAATCTTGCTGTTCCCAGTCATGTTTGCTGAGTGTGGTCTCTGGAAACTGGTACATAAAACTGTGTGCAAAGCACAGGGGCTCACAGAAGTGGATCCGAAAAGGAAAGCTGCTTCGCATAGACGAACGGCTATGCCATTGCAGTTATGAGGATAATCATTTGTTCGTACACGTGAGGAACTGGTCCTATCTTCCTTCTCCCCAGTCTCCTAACATACCCACCAGACTGGCTGGGGTATAAATCAATGAGTAAAGATGGGAGAGCACTGGCTGGATACTTTAGTTTCTAACCTTTCCAGCTGCTAAGGGGGGTTGAGTCTATGGGTCAGACTAGAATCATTTCATTTAGGTTGGAAAAGACCTTTAAGATCATCGAGTCCAACCATAAACGTAACACTGCCAAGTCTACCACTAAACCGTGTCCCTAAGCACCACATCTACACGTCTTTTAAATACCCCCAGGAATGGTGACTCAACCACTTCCCTGGACAGCCAGTTCCAATGCTTGACAACCCTTTTGGTGAAGAAATTATTCCTAATACCCAATCTAAACCTCCCCTGGCACAACTTGAGGCCATTTCCTCTTGTCCTATTGCTTGTTACTTGGGAGAAGAGAACGACCCTCACCTCGCTACAACCTCCTTTCAGGTAGCTATAGAGAGCGATAAGGTCTCCCCTCAGCCTCCTCTTCTCCAGGCTAAACAACCCCAGTTCCCTCAGCTGCTCCTTGTAAGACTTGTGCTCTAGACCCTTCACCAGCTTCGTTGCCCTTCTCTGGACACGCTCCAGCACCTCAGTGTCCTCCTTGTAGTGAGGGGCCCAAAACTGAACACAGTATTTGAGGTGCTGAGTACAGGGGCACGATCACTTCCTTAGTCCTGCTGGCCACACTATCTCTGATACAAGCCAGGATGCTGTTGGCTTTCTTGGCCACCCGGGCACACTGCTGGCTCATGTTCAGCCGGCTGTCAACCAAGACCCCCAGGTCCTTTTCCGCTGGGCAGCTCTCCAGCCACTCTTCCCCAAGCCTGTAGCGTTGCATGGGGTTGTTGTGACCAAAGTGCGGGACCCAGCACTAAGCCTTGTTGAACCTCATACAATTGGCCTTGGCCCATCGATCCAGCCTATCCAGATCCCTCTGCAGAGCCTTCCTATCATCAAGCAGATCAACACTTCTGCCCAACTTGGTGTTGTCTGCAAACTTACTGAGGGTGCACTTGATCGCCTTGTCCAGATTGTTGATAAAGATATTAAACAGAACTGGCCCCAGTACTGAGCCCTGGGGAATGCCGCTTGTGACCCACCACCAACTGGATTTAACTCCATTCACCACAACCCTTTGGGCCCGGCCACCCGGCCAGTTTTTTACCCAGCAAAGAGTACACCCATCCAAGCCACGAGCAGCCAGTTTCTCCAGGAGAATGCTGTGGGAAATGGTGTCAAAGGCTTTACTAAAATCTAGGTAGACAACATCCACAGCCTTTCCCTCATCCACTAAGTGAGTCACACTAAAGCTAGTTCAAGGTCAATCCCTGACACAGGATTAGTGTGGATGTTGGGTACTCAGCCCCAAAGGTTTTGGTCAGCAGACCTGCTTCTATGGTTCCTTGCCAAGGTGCACCCACTATCCTGCCCTGTTAATGTTTACTAGGAATGTGGGCTCATGAATGTAGCATATAAATTAATGCCTAATGAGTTTTGTAAGCCTGGAGTTTTTATCTTGGAAATTAACAGTATTTTTTTTCTCTTTGGAGGGAGATAGGTTTGTCTGAACCTAAAGGTTACAAACAATGGTCCCCAAAGCTTTTCTGTTGTGTTTCTCTGGTCATTGCATGTCTGAACATTTCGTGGAGGCAGAAAGAATGAAAACAAGATTCACTATAATATTCAAATTTTTAATTAGTAAATATGCTTTATATTGACTTGTTTTTTTCTGTCTTCTTTTGGGATGAATAGTTAAATATTTTATTATTAATGTTTCTTTTTGGAGCATGAACTGCATTAATTAACTACTTAAAAGAAATAAGGTCTTTGAATTTCAGATGAGCTCTAATTGGAGAAACATATTGCACCACAATACTTGGCAATATCTAAGAATGCAAGTTTCTGCTTACTAAAAAGATTGTTTTATTAAGTATTCCCAAATCTTTTTCTTTGTTCTTTTAATAAGGAACTAAGTTTACAGAATGGTGAACAGCCAGGGAGGGAAGCTTTTAGTTTAGTGGAAAAAGCTTTTAATGACAGACTTACGGTTACAAGTTGTGCTTGTAACACAGATGATCTAACAATGATTTGTCTAATCCTTTCACTTGACAACTCTTCCAGTAAAAGCACCGATTTGTACTTCATACATATGAACTCCCTCTGGCTTGAAACAGGAAAGAAGGCATGGTAAATCCATTGCAAGTAATATTCTCCAAGCATTCATAATATTGAAATCTCTATCAAAACCCTTCACACATCCTTTCCAAACATCCTTATTTTCACAAGGCTGATTTTGTTTCCGATGAGTGTTTTTACAGATAATTTTAATTGCTGAGCTTAAGTTTTGAAACCAGTAAGCCTTTTTTGAAGGTAAGCTAAATTTTTAATTATCAGATACAGAAACTGATCAACAGAATGATATAAATTTCAGCTCTATTGGTAAGAATACCTGAAATGCCCAATGGATGTTTGTCATTAGTATGAACAAACCTGGTAGTGAACAAATTCTAATTGTAGGACTACGAAAGTAGAGGTAGACCTTGTCCTTTCTACATTAACAAAAGAGCATGTTGTTTCTTGATTGATATGTTTTCACTATCTATTAAGTGAACCAGGAAAGAAAGGGACCAACTATGATCAAAACAAATGTTATAAAGTTACAAGTATGACCTCTTTCCAGGACCAGAAGCACTGTGAATGGAGGTGAAGCTCTAGATAAACATGATACCAGTAAAAATGCTTTCTCATTTGATAAAGAATAAGGTAACACTTACCTTTTAATGTCACAGATAAGTGAATATAACTGTAATGTTACTTATCTGTTCAAACATAGTGAACTGTGTACTATCTATTGAATGTGCAACTTTCTTGGCAAGGTTCTTGGCTGGAGTGAATTGCCACTAAGGAAAGATTCATGAAACTCAGCTCAGATTGATGGTTTGGTCGATAAAGTCCAAGGCAGCTAAAGCATTGCCTGAGAGGGAAACAACTCTTCTCTTGAGTTGTGCTAATGGTCAAACTATTGAGCTAGAGAGTTTACCAGAAGACTTTCTCAAGAATTGATCTTGGAACTAGTCTCTTTTTTTAAAAGAAAAAAAAAAAAGACCTTGGCACAAAGAATAGGCTTAGGTTGATGGGATTGCTGATGACACAAACCAGGAAAGACGACATGACTAAAAAGAACAGTGGAATATTTTCCAAGAAGATGGCGTTTAAAACTTGACTAATAGAATTTTAATAGTTTAAAATGAAAGGTCGTAACTTCAGGGACTAATAACTGAGAGAAGCTCTTCATTTGAGATGATAGATGAAAAATATCTTGATGCACTAGTCATTTATAGAATGACTGTAAGCCACTAGAGGGCTGCATCTGGGGAAAAAATGACTGTGGTGTGCATCACAGGGAGGAAATCCAGGAGAAGCTGGGAGGTAATGTTACCCAGGGCAATGGTGAGATTTTTATCTGCAACAATGTGCTCAGTGCAGGCTTCCCCTGTTTGTTTAAACATTGGACAGATTTAGAAAAAAGGCCTAATAGGGTGATCATGAGAACCTTTAAAGATCAAACTGAAGAACCTGTATTCTTTGGCACAGTAAAAACAACAAAAAAATGTGTTAGGACGGCAAAAATCTTGAAGAGGGAAAAGTTCTTCAAGCTAACCAACTGCATTGCCAAAAATACATGTGCGTATTACATGGCCATGAACTGCCTTCAGTCTGGAAACACTAAGGGGGATTTCTAACCACGAATGGAACAGCGCAATGGAAGAGTATAGGGACAAAAACCAGGCTGGTTTTAGGGCAGAACTTCAACCTCTATGAAGAGAGGTTTTATGATATAGTTGCTGGAGTACCAGCAAACAAAATGAGATCCCCCAGTAGGTTCCTTCCAGTCCCAAGAATTGCATTGGCTGTGTTGAATTACCAGGTGTTTCAAACTTTCCCAGGCTCATTTAAACGTGGATAGACTTGGAAAAGGCTGATAGGATTATAAAGAGTGAAGGAACTTGCCTTTTTGGCTGAAGTACAATGCCAAAGTCCGCTTGAGGTCTCTCAGCAGGTTAGGCAATTTTGGATTTTGCTGCTCCAAAGGTGTGAAGGGAGGTGGCTTTCTACTGTGTGCCAAAAGAAGGGGAGCGGTGTCAAGGAAGGGAAGGAGGTGCCTCTGGAGACTTAATCTTGCTACCCCTGCTGGGGCTTGGGATGATCACTTCCACCAAGAGCTATTGACTTTTCCTTCGGTGGTAGCAGCTGGATCCTGGATTTTGTATGGATTTGATGCACCGCAGTAATTTTCCTGTCCTAGGCTTATGCTTAAAGCCAGCACTACAACTTTTGAATGCAGAGAAGGAGTCTGCTGAGGTTTCATCCTACCCCCAGGAACAGCTGAGAGAAGTTCTGGTCTTCAGCAATATTCAGGTGTAGGCACTGAATTGCCCAGGACAAAGAGCTAAGTTCTGCTTAGCTTCTAGCTATGGTTGAAAGAAGAAAGGGTGCAGACAACATAGTGATCGTTGGTCATGCTGCAGAGTGTTGCTTGGGACACTATTTTCTCCATTCTCTAGATTTCTAGTCCCTAGTAAATACAAAAATCTGAGATTTGTACCTTGCTAAACTCAGTACAGTATGCTCTTCCCCTGTATTTCTGGCCTTTCAAATTTGTGGTTAGTCTCCTGAATGATCAGGGGAAAAGGAATTAGTAAATAGTCTTGGCTGTAATCTGTATTCAGCTCTGTGTTGAACATCCATTATTTTTATGGCTATAATAAAATGAATAGCGGTGTAACAGCTGCCTTGGGTTTTCAATTAAATGCATTAATACATATGCAAGAAAATAGCCTGTCTCAATAGTATTTATAGGGAAGAGAATATTTTTCAAGATTTGTTGCAAAGCATTATTATGTCTTATTTATCTGGCATTTCGAAATGTGAGAGTGGAGTTGCAGGCATGCTGCTTTATTACTTGCAGGTGGAACGTGTTATAATCAGCCTGACCACTTTGCAATATTTCTTAATGATGACAATTTTTATTGCATAAAAATATGACTTTATAAGCTTGATGAACAAGACTGTAGTCACTGCTGGTTTTAGTAAGAAGGTGGTTAATGTTCACAGAAGGGCCTGAATGCATATTTACAGCTTTGCTGCATTATTTTTAAGAGAAAAGTTGATGGCGTGAGTGCAGTGTGTAAATTCCTGGTTTATTTTGATTGTTTGAGGGCGGGGGGTAGGTGCTTTGCTTATTGTTTCCAAACTGCTTTCTCCAACATACCTTATTTTCTTCATCTTCGCTCCATGTCAGAATAATGCCTTTGACAGTTTCGTTTGCTTACAGCTTTCATTCTTCTCCTTTGTGCCTCTAAGCTTGCCAAACAACACTGAACAATAAGGGAGTCACTTTGTCCACCCAGCTTAGCTTTTGTCAGGCTTTGCACTGCAGCCCATTTTTCTATTCTTTCCAGCCGTATCTTGTATTTGAGGCCTCGCTGTTCCTGCCAATGAGCCTGACAGATGGGTCTTATCACACTATTTTTACAGGTCTCTTATTCCTTGTATGTGAACCATAGACTGCCTAGTATCTATTGTTTCCACCATAACAAATGCAACTGCAAAAGTCATCTCGATATCGGAGCATGGAAGTTGGCTGATTAAAAAAATAATAATTACCATCCTGCCACATTATCTACTTCAGCTCTAAGGCAAGTAGCAGTTTGGGAAGTGTTTTATTAAATCTTCGCTCCCGTATCCAGAGTAAGTAATAGGGCCTAATAGTTAGCAAAAAAGCCAGCTAGGATTAGTATGAGACAGGTAGCGTTATGTGTGTAATTCAGCCATTTTACTATTAGCACTAAACTCCTTTTATTGAACTGTTTTACTGCAGAAAGAATTGAATCTTCTATTACTGACAGCACTTGAATAAATGAATGAATAAAATAACGAATAACCTTGAACCATTTGGACTGTGAACTTGATAGCAGGATTGCAATCTTTCTTCCCAGTGCCACTCCATCTCCCATGATCTCACATCCAAGATCCCTTGGCTTTCCTCTTTACCAAATTGGTGTTTGCTAGTTTACCTAGAAACAGAGGTGGGTGACAGAAACTTGTTTATTACAATTAATTAAGATTTCGTATTGTTTCTTTATGCATCTGCTGAAATTGTTATCTTCTTAAATCTCATCATGTAGAAAAAATTGCCAAAAAATTAAGCTAGACTGGAGTGTTGAATTGTTGCAAGAGATCCTCATCTGTCATAAATAGTTCTCAGAACATTACCCTCAAAAATCATCATGGAAAGTACTTTAGAATCCATGGCAACTGGTTCAAAAGCATTAAAAAACAAACTGAAATTATTTATACCTGACACTGTCACTGTGCAGATAGAAAACAGACGTGATACATTTAAGTGGACGGACAATGCAGATTTTATGAATTTGAGAAGTTTATTTTCTACAGCCTGTGACCATGACTTATTTATAAGGGGGTGATGACTGATGACAGGGTTAAGTAAGCAGAAAAAAAGATTTCTATTTAAACACTTCAATTTATGGGACAGGAATGTATTTACTTTATCTGGCAAAAGAATTCTTCTTTATTGTTTGTAGTGTAGTAAACCCGGATTCTCATATCAGGTTTCCACTGTCTGAGGAAGTACATAAATCTACTCTCAACTATCTGTCCTGAAAAGCATATAATCTAAGCCAAGACTAGCTATGTATAGACAAAAACATAATGCAAAATAACTAGGGAACTGAAAACTAGAAGTTAAAGGCAGATTTTTTCCAAATGCTCAGGGAATGAGGATTGTCAACATTTTGCCTGTGTCTCACAGAACATGTTGGACAGAGCAAGCTGCAGAACTCAGATCTGCCTTCACCCTGAGTGTTTTTTCCCCTAGACTCTGTTTTCCCTCAGTTCTGTGGGATCAACTCTTAGTTGGCATAAGAAAAAAAAGCATTATATTTGCTTACAAACATATGGGGACAAAGAAATGAGCTCTGCTTTGTCAGAGTTCATGGAGATACAGGTAAGATAATTTCTCCTGGAAAATGTGCAATGACACTTCCTTCTCCGTCAAGATTAAAACAACCTTTTCAGCAGTTTCTGCTTCGTGCCTCTTCCCTCAGATTACTTCCAGCCAGCTTCTTGTAATTACCTCCTCATTATGTTCATGTGGGATGGGAGTCACATATTGTGATATGTATGAGTAATCAGTAGTTAACAATGCAACAATTAATTCCTCTGTGGCATTTTATTTGTCACTTAAAAATATTCCTTTGACTCACAGAGTAACTCATACCCTGCAGGAAAAAATCTCAGCTCATTAGAGCTGATCTGCAGTTATCACTTGGCTAATATCTCCACTGGGCCTCATTTATTTTAACCTTGACCTGGTATCTCACCTCTTTTTCTTTTTTAATGCCCTTTTTTTTCACAGTGGAATATCTGTCTTCCTTCCAGGCAGAGCAAAAGAGTAAAACAACATTATTAAAAGCAAATAAAAAAATAAAAAATGTAGGCCTTCCTTTTTTCAACAAGCCTCTATGATGAAGTACAAAAATGGCTAAAATAAGGTATGCCACTGTATGAATGTTTCCTCTGAGCTTTAGTCTCAATGCAAGAGGCATCAGTGTCTTCCACAGTGTCCTGATCTGCACTTACTTGCCTTTCCAGGAGATCAGTCCTGCTTCTAGTTTCTCTGTGGATTTACTTATTTCTTTAAGAGTTCGTGCTCACAAGAGTAAAATTTTTTTACCTCTTTGCCTGAATATATTTTAAATATGGCTGATGAACCTGAAAAGCCAAAAGCGTCTGTTTTTCGGGAGGAAAAAAAAAAATCGAGTCTTCTATACTAGGTTGATCTGCACAACAGAGATCTTTTGGAGTTCTTCTTTCTTTTTCCACAAGAAAATTCCCAAATGACATGGTTTCAGCTCTCACGTGGCCTGAAAAGCATGAGGTAGCATTATAAGACCTTGTCCAGAGCATGAGAGGAAAGGTGCTGTCATGCAGGTGGGGTATAGCCAGCAGCACTCTGAAGTTTTTCAGTGACTCCTGTGTTTTGGTCAATTCAGACATTCTCGCTTGCAGGGATCTTAACGGAGTGGCAAGGAGGGCCAGCTTCTGACAAAAATATTTTACGTATTTGATTGTCCTTGACGTTTTTGAGTGAAAATGTTAATCTGGCAAAACCAGGGTAAATGTTGGGCTTCTGCGTCCACGTGGGGCTTCTGCCTAACATTTCCTGCTTGGATCATGGCATTGGACAAAGGAGCGTGCAGCCAAACCACCGTCCATGCGGTGAGTCTATTGCATCTGGGAACCGAAAGCCAGCCGGGAAGGCGATCGAGGTGTGGGACCAGTAGAGAGGAGGCTTGTGTCCTGCTTGCTATTCACCAGCACCAGAGAGCTGTGCCCGGGGTGCGCAAACAGGCACTAGGCAGCTAACGCAGCAGTTGATGTGAACAGGCGTGCTGGGAGCCCGGGGTCACCACTTTGGGACCGATTGCCTCAGTACGGTGGTGATGATGGTGAGCTCCAGAAGATGGTGCCTTGTGCTGGTGGAGTGACCGGTTGCACACCTTGCACTTGCTCCTGAGGGAGGACAGGGCTGCGGGGAGTACCTGCTGATGGAGGATGCGGGAAAGGCTGAGGTACTCCCTGTCATTTTCATGTCAGTCTTTTCTGGTGCAGTCTGCTCTCTGGCAGTGCCTCGTGGCAGTAGAGGAACAGGATTTTTCAACTCAAGTTCAAAAAAGCGTTTTTTGGTGTGGTGGGGAATGCTTTCTCGTCCACCTCTCTTATCACTGAGTGAATGCAGTATCAATGAAATATTTTACATGCTGTATACGAATGCATAATTTAACACTGGGTTATATGAATTCATACCCCATACAATTTGCCTTCTAAAATGTTTTCTCTATTAAATCTTAAAGTCCTTTTCTATAGTAAATCTTGCTACATACTATCATTATTCTACACATCATGCAGCTGAGGCAGTGATGGAGTAAATGACAATCTCACAGAGGCAATCAGAGTGAATCAGAGGCAAAGCCACTTTTACTCTATGCAGGTAAACCATGAATTTTTACTGCCAAATTATTAATATATTGCTAGAAATAGGAAGACAGAGTCAGTTATAAATGGATTATAAATGTGAAGGCAGCAGAAAATTTAAAATTAATGCAGATAACTGTTGTGTACTGTAAGTGAAATTCCTCGTATTCTTAAGGGGCAATGCCTGTTTAGAAAGATATCTGAAACATGCTTAAGTGCTGCAGTACACCCTATCTGAAATGATAATGGTTGAGATGGTTACGGGTAAGCTAGATTTATTCTTTTGATAAATCTGGTCT
The DNA here is from genome assembly GCA_013389945.1 of Fregata magnificens. Lineage (NCBI taxonomy): Eukaryota > Metazoa > Chordata > Aves > Suliformes > Fregatidae > Fregata > Fregata magnificens. The sequence continues at coordinate 88,293 of WAAD01027306.1, read as the reverse complement.
GATAGACTTTTTTTTTTTTTCTTTAAGCTGAAAAATCTGATTTGTCAAAATCAAAACTTTTTCTAAAACCATTTGATTCAGTTTGATAGCTGAAGATATTCAGTTTATACAGGGAGTTATGTGCTCCTTTGACCAGAGAACAGCCAATCACTTCATTGCAAGGTGCACAGTCAAGCTGATGAAATAAATATTTTATTACTTGTAAAAAGCAGAACAGCTCAATCTACCTAGAAGGCCTAATGACTTAAGATGCGCAAAGCGGATAAATGAGGTTCAGTTCCCTAATCATAATCGTGGAGATGAGGGTCTGGAGGCAGGTTGGTCATATCCCTGGCAAATACCCCCAGCAAGTTGGTAGAATATGTGATTGTCTCCTTTATAAGATCTTCGGGTCGTTTCAATTTAGAGCAGAAATACTATTAAAATTCTGATTTTATTTCTCTTTTTTGGACACAGTTTCATACCCAGCTCTTGTTATAAAGCCATGTGAGCAGACTACGTGGGCAAAAGCCCAGGAGTATATCAGGATATCTTCCGAGAAACAGCTTTGGGAACATGCTGCAGCCAGAGGCTGGGACCCAAACCATTGACAAAGGGAAAGGAAAATAGCAGAAAGATTAGAAAGATATGAAGCATCGAAAACACAAAGGACGATTAGAAAAACATGGTCTGGAAAAAGGACGATCTGCCAAATGTGTGAAAGTGAACCACATACAAATTTAATAACAGGGCTGAATAAGTTGAACAACTGCCATACAGAGTAATCTGTATTAGCCTCTGAGAGAGAAATGTTTGTAAAAAGGTGCGTTTTTTTATTAGGGCAGAGAGCTTGCCAAAATGTAAAGAAAAAAGAAATGGAAAAAAAGTCCATTTTTCCAATTCGGTTCGTTGAACGTGCCAACTTAACAGAAATGCTATCAAGGATCCAGTCAGAGCAATAAAATGACTTTCAGTCATTTTTGAAAGTTGGGCAATTCTAGCCTCTTGCATAACACCTTAGTACTGATCTGTTAATTCCCGCATCCATCTTATAATTTCTGTTTGAGCTCTTAGCTCAATGTGTGGATAGTGATATAAGGGGCTTCAGGAGATGAAGGATCTACTGTGTGGCCAGGTAAGGTGCTTTAATGGGTCAATTCTCTTCAGTTAAAAAAACCCTCAAACAACAAAAGTGCCATTTCTTGACCTAACCGTAAGCTTCCTCGTGGCTCTTCCTATTATGAGAAATGTCTTCCTCAGTTTGATCTTCCTGTGTAAGTTGGTGTAAGTCTCGTGATTTAAAGGTAATAGTGCTTCTATTTGGGTGCCTTACATTTACGTGTACCCGTTCCTGTATCCCAGTAGTATAGCTACAACTGCTTTCAACAGAACATGTGAATTGAATGTTTCTAACTTAATCCGTGATGATTATATTATGCCTTTGTTCTTGGCCTTGTTTATACAACTCAAAACAATCCAACTCTAAATAAGAAATCAGAAGGAAAACAGCCAAGTGATTCTTAGAGGAAGCTCTTGATTCAGGCGTGGCTGCTAAACCGCAGTTTACCTTGAATAAGTTCAGACCCTCTTTGTTTATAGTCATTAGTCAATAGCTTTCTCTGGCAAAATGGGTTTTATGTCTCTGAAGAGTTAAAGTGAGTGGATCTCCTCTTCTCTTGTGTTGGCTGTGAGATTATACTTGGGAGCAATGACTGATGCTCGTTCTCACTGTTCCCCTTTATTCCCCCTGGCACTGAGGAAAGCAGGAGGGCCAAAACGGTGCTCCGCATCTGAGGGGTGCGTACTGGGAGAGTCCGGAGAGCTGGAGAGCTTGAATACAGTGCGGCTTAGCTATTGCACAGCCTCCTTGTGATCGGGAGACTCTTTTGCTGGAGGATGTATGTCCTGATGTACATTTTCACGGGATCATTTCAAGGCCACAGCTGTTCTATTTACTATGGGTATGAACCCCCCCTCCCTGTCCTCAAAAGACATACTCACAGGTATGCATATCCCTGTTATTTTTTCCCAAGACTATATGTGTAAAAGCCGGAAGTTATTTGAAAGTCTGAAGCTTTAAGATCTTTTAAAATATCTTAAATATTTTCTCTCGGCATCAACACTTACTTAAAGAATTTATAGATCATTAAAAATATTATTAGAGCTGTATTTCTGTTCCACAGAATGATTTCCATTACTTCTGAGGAGTGTTTTAGGTCTCAGTATTTGTCAGGCCTTAAAATTATGTTGTGGATATCTACAACACAATGAATATACATAAAAGCTAATTTAAATGGTAGTGGAGAGTGAGAGTCTCTTCATGTTCCAGGCATTTTAAACAGGAGAAATTTCTGATTACTTCTTAAGCCCATTTTACATATCCCTCCTTTATGTTTAAAGACAATGAATTTTGTATTTTCTATTTTCAATCTTTTTTCTCTCCTTTTTTAAAGATATGTTAATAGGCAAAGCTGCATATAAATACATTAAGATGCAGTGCAGCTTTACCTTTAACAGTGAGTATACTGACCGTTAATTAAATGGAAAGACTGGGTATTTAGCTACTTCATAAATACATCAGGACTATGTTCTTTGTGCTAATTCGTTAATCGGAACATTTGAAGCTCTGAAATAAGTAAGTTAAGTGGAGATTTAGTAAGTGATTAACAAAAATGCCAGCCAGTATGTACTGCAGATACTTCAATTTCTTTCCAAATTCTTCCTCTCACCCCCCCCTAAATTTTCCCACATTTGCAGAAATGTATTTCAGTTGGCTACTACATTTTAAAGCTTGTAATTGTGAAGACAAAGCTTGGTGAACTCATGCTTTAGTTAATTATTTGTTTTGGCTTTATCTTTAGCAAATGCTTTGCAGCTGTTTCCAAATCATCTTGTATCAGTACAACATTGTCAGGACAATAAATTCTGCTTAGGAAGCGTTGCATAAGATACAAGAACTGCAGAAGATACTGTTTCCAGTCACGAATTACACTCATATGCTCATTATACTCGTCAGAGAGATTTCCAACCCTCCGAACTTTCCCTTCTCCCGGGGTTTTACCAAAGCATTAGGGAAAGGACTGCGAGGAGTATGTTTTCCACAGCCATTACATGTCAAAGCCTGCTGCCTTCCCCGCTCCCTCCTGCTCCCCTGCCCTGTTCACCCGGGGCTCCCCTCTTCTCCCGAGCGCACCGCTGAGCCCCTGGGTGCAGAGTTGTGAAGCTGCAGGTCTGACCTGGAGTGGGATCAGCAAACAGAAGACATGCTTCTCAAGTAATTTTTGGTGTATTCCCTGCTTTTCTTGTGCAGCAGATTTACATCTCTCAATCTGATCAAGGGAAAACTAATTGATGTAATATAGCCACCCCTTCCATAGGAGCAAAGGGAGAAGTCGGCACAGCACGGACCAGGAGATGAAGAGCTGGCTGGTCACTCTCAGCGTGTGCTTGGTAGTGGGTTACTGCCAGTGAGCAGCTGTCTGAGTCCGAAGATGCTTCTTAGTCCTCGGTTCTAACGTTTCAGGAGTGATTAGGTAGAAAACATTACAAATAATGAACAGAGGTTACACAAAGACTGAAAGTACGATCAATACTGAAGAGGCAGGCGTTTGGGATGTTGTAGACTGTTTGGTGACATGGTTTTATCCTTGCATGGCTTCCCTGAGAAGCTTTTCCATAGCACAAGGTGACGTGTGCTCCCAGATATAGGGTAATGTGTACTGTACAGTACCCAGATATAAGGTAATCTGTACAGTACCCAGATATAGGGTAATGTGGACCGTACAGCCGGGCCTATTGCTGCCTCACAGCCACACAATGATTGCATTTTACCCTGGGTATAGCCAAACAATATGTGTTTTAATATGGTTAGAGCTAAAATCGTACTGCTGGAAACAAAACAGGGAAGTGTTTTTTCTACGATGGAAGGCTGTCTTGGGAAGCAATGGCTCAGAAAAGGACTCGGCGGGGGGAGAGGGAGTGTAACATTATAAAGGTGATTTTTTTGCTGTCTGAACAGAGGAATAGGAAGTTGTTCAACCTGTAATTACGCACAGTACTGGAATATCACATGCAGGTCTGGAAGTTTATTAATCAGGGAGGTCTAAGAGAGGAACTCAGAGATTTGGAAACCTGTCTTTGCAGTGGGATCCAGCAAAGTTTATTAAGGAGAAGATAAAGGAGCAGCTTGACCGTATGTGAAGCAGAGATTTGATAACAGCAGCTCTCCTGTCTGGCTGGCAGAGGTATAATGAGATCCGTGCAATTAAATTTAAGTCTAGGCGATTTAGATTCCGAGCAGGCACATCTTAAACAGTGTAAGTGATTTGCCAGTGGAATGATTTAATAAAGATTGTAATGAATTCCCCCTTAATGGACATTTTAAAATCTGAACTGGATGCTTTTCTGAAGGAAATGCTTCAATTCAAACAAGATGAATACATAAAAGTCTTACGGCCCAATTTATTCAGGAGGTCAGACTGGAAGATTGTAACGATTCATTCTACCCTTCTGTTGTGCAAAAAATGGCTCAGTGGTTGGTCTGTGCACTTTCGTCATGTGAAAGGATTATTTCTTTAGCAGACCCAAAGTATATCAATTTAACAGAGAGCTCTCAAGTCCTCTTTTGTGATTCTAGCTTTTGTACTAAAAGGACTGGTGGCCCTAACTCTTTTGTTTTTATTGCGTTGAATTGGTTAAGGCTGAGAGCTGATAATGTGTTTAATGTTGCTCATATATCCTGAGCCAGTATGAGGCAATAATGAAAAAGGCAATTACTAGATTCATTCTGCAATTTTAAAAATCCACATCAGTGCGATTATAGCGCTTTTGACTTGAGACAATACAAACGTGGCTTCATACAGCTGATTTCTGAGTAATGGTAACTGTTGGTCTGTGAGCTCTTCCTGCGCAAACTACCTCCAGATACTGCTAAGTAATAGGGAAAGCATAGGTCGCTGCTGTGGGTTGTCTAGCAGAATGCAAATGTACACTGTACTTCATCCTTCGTTAATGCATTGCTGCTCCTCTCTGCTTGGTTTCTCTGCTCTATTGGAATATAAAACCTAGATCGCTACTAGAAAAAAGCTATGCTATCGCAGAGTTCAAATAAAGTTGATATTAAAAGAAACTTCCTCAAAACTGAGAAAACCATGGCAAATTTGGAAAAGAGACGGTGATGCTAAATAAATGTTAAAAACAATTTAATTGGAGAAATATCATTTGGAACAGGTTAATTAATGGTTAAAGATACACATAATTTAGTTACTTGAAATATCTGCCATTTGATACTCCAAGCACAGTATAGTGCAATTCTTAAAGATTAGCTTTGTCCCGTGTTGCCTTAAGAACTAATATTTAATCTTAATGACTCTCACTCATTTGCATATTCCTAGACTTTCTGAATTAGACATGTTTCAGCGTGCAGGAGACATTGCTGCCAGGCGTTTCACAACTAGAGGGAATGCTCTTCATTTCTCCCCCAAGAAATCTGTTCCCTTCCTGCTCACTCTTTTGCAGTTTTAGTACCACAAGACTGTTGTCTTCTCTGCACCCTTGAATTCCTTCAGATGAAGACTACTTTTTTCTGCAGCTGCTGGAAATACTGCCGCTTTCTGTTTTATTGCAACTAGGTGCCCTGTTTCTTTGTTCCTGACTACAAGCTTTGTCCTTGATTAGGTACATTCCTTACCTGCCCCTTTTCTTTTGTAACATTTGTTTAGGCCTAAACGTAAACATGTTGTAAAGAATACAGGAATAATCTCAGATGTGAATATGTAACAGTCCAGCTATTCCGTGCCTGCTCCTTATGGGGTCATTGGTTTGATTGTCCAGCTTTACATAGCTAATTTTGGTACACACCAAAGCTCGGAGCCTGTACTCCCTAAATAAAGAGGCTGGGTGCTGACATACCTAGAGCAGATTGTGTGACTGTACTCTTCCTTAACTTTTCATCCAGCATCTCTTAATTTCATTTTCTTGAACTGGGTTGAAAGATCAGTCTTATGGCGTTCAGTGAAGTCAGGTCCAGTCTAACACTGAAATGGCCTAGTTCCTCTGGATGTTCTCTATCAATGTTGGAGTACCCACCTGCCCCTTAAATTTTGTCTGTCCTAATTAAGCAGCAGAAGCAATTGCTGTGGATATTGGAATCACACAAAATATGATAATGATCTAGTTGTTTCCATTTTATCTGGTATGAAATGCACACAGATTTCTTAGATCGTTGTTATGCTAGTTGCTTGTAAATCCATGACCTATAAAGGCTACAGAGTGTGAGTGCTTGAAGAGGTATGTTTTTCATGAGTTTAGTATAATGCTGCCTGTTTTGATCTAACTGTTCATGTCACCGTAAATTCACAGGTTTTCTGAGAACCAAATGCAAGCACATGCTGTAGGTTTACAACATTTGGAATTGCTGGCAATGAGAAATTTTTCATTGAATAATTTATTTCTATTTAGGTAACCTTTAGCTCCTTTTGAAAAGAAATGTTAAATTATTCATGGACTACATGTTTACTTTTCTCAATACTTTAGAGATTGGCAAATATCTGAGAAGAGAAGAGAACGTCTTCCATTACTCTGTTTAAAAGGTTTAGGAACTCCTACTCAGCAGATCAAAGAGGCAGTGAAGACCCTTTAATTTGACTGCAAAGAAAGCAGAGATTTGCTACTCTAGTTTTGATGAAACATACATAAGAATTTTTAATGAGAGAAAAATAAAGTTACTCAAAGTCAATTCAGATTCAAAAAGAAATGTCTCTTGGCAGTTTTGAGGTTAATTAACCACTTATGACATAAAAACCATTGGTGGATTCCCCCTCCTACATTTTAAAATCAAGATTGGATTTTAAAACCAATGTTTTCAAAGAAATATTCTGCGTCAAACAAGAACAAGTGCAGAGACATCTTCTTGTCCCTTTATAGAGATTGCTTTGCAGCTGCTCTCTGGTAGTTCTTACGAAGTAGTTTATTTAGCAGACATAAGGTATGCAAGTTTTAATATGGATCTTTTGAACCTTCTTCAACCTGTGACTCTAGTTTTCATAATGAAAAGCAGCAGAATCCTAACTTAGGTTTCTAGAAATATATTCAGTTTATTTTAATTGTGGTTCATGTGAATTAGTTAATAAATCCAATGGATAATAATGTTTTTTAATGTTGCACATACATCTTAAGGCAACTATGTGGCAATAAGAAAGAAAAAGCAATTCCTGACCTCTTTTAGCAAGTTTTATAGTGAACAAAAATGATTGTATGCCTCCTTAGTGAGTTGAGGCAATCTGAAACGTAGATTGAACATCACTAATTTTAGAAAGCAAAATGTTCTGGAATTAGACTGGATCAGCATGTCTGAGTCACTGTTTTAATGGCACCAGACTCTAGGATCTGCCACTTGGCCATTTGCTTTGTAAGTGTGATTGTCATACATGTGGTTTGGTTAGAAATACTCAATATTTGCTGATTTCATTTAAGCTAGCTCCAAGTGAAAACAAATGCTGTCATGAAAAACACAGCAGTTAGAGGTGAATTTAATAAAAGCTGTTAGACGTTAAAACAAACAAAAGAAAACATGGGGAGATGAAAGAGTCCAGTAAAATTGTTTTTAGGAATTTGTTCACACATTGTCAAGGAATGTTTGATTTCATTTATGATTCTTACAGATTATAATTTTTTCTTAGTTGGAGTGGAGATTTAATTTGAGAAATTTGGGACTTGTTTGTTTTTTCTAGATGGAGCAGACCAGACAGTGACAATATTTAAGTTCCGCATATTGGTTCTTTTCAGACTTCATACCTCTGATAGAACAAAAATTTGAAGAAAATTGCATGATATTCATCACAGATTTATACAGTACTGAAAAATTATTTCAATCTGCAATCAGATAATGTCCAGAACTGAAAAGATCAGTTTGAAATCTTTTGTTATTGCTGCTTGTTGCTGGCGCTGCAGTTATTCAGATTTTTATTTTTGGCTCACTAAGGGAGGTGGTGTGGCCATGCATGCTCTGTCTTTCCCAGGGAACTTTCTGACGTGACCAAACTGGCAGAGGATCTGCTATGTGAATGTGTCCTGGGTACGTGCTTTCTTCTGGGGGAGTGGAGCAGCAGTCAACATTTGACTGAAATCCTTTAAATGGCATTCCCTAGAGGGCTGGGGTTTTTTTCCCTTAGAACGTTGCATTTTCCGTCAACTACATTTAAAGATAATCAATGGGAACAACCTTTATTATAGCATTTCTGTAAATTATTTCTAGGTAGACCCAGGACATACAGACAGACTGAACAATGCGGTTAGTTAACCACAAGCTCAAATAAAAGTGGTAGTCTTGAATGTGGGTTCAAGTTTTTATTTATTAGTAGACGGAATCGTCACGTGAAACACAGTATTGATTTACCGGATCAGACAAATACCATGATTTGCCCTGTATTTGTTTTTTAAAAGCTATGCATAACATTTGTACAAGAAACCAATAATGAACAACAGGTGACCTTGGTTTTGGGCAGGGCTGGGGGGAAGTCAGGGATGTTCTTCCTGTCCTCTGTCAATTAGTGGTGACTCAACTATGCTTTGCATCTTGGTCCCAATGTCACTGAAATGAAAGAACTTTGTTCATTACTCTCACTGCAATTTGAACAAGACGTGAGGGATGGTTATCTTTCCTGTTTTCCATCCTGTCTTATATGACTCTGTATGTTCCTGTGCTCTTGGTAAACATCTATTCTTTCTGGGCCTTATGAAGACCCATTTCAAACAGAGAACCGACTTAGAGAACCAGATCTTTTAATTTGAGCAACCCAGCTTAGATTCTAGAGGACAATGCCCCCTAATATTTCACATAGTGGTGTACATAATGAATATAAAGGGTTTACATAACAGTACTGTAATATTAAAAACAGAACCCTACTTTTTTTTGCCTTCTATACCCGGTACAAACTGAGCAGACACTTTAATCTGTGCACAGTGACTACCTCATCTTCCGCCTATGCACTTATGATCAGTGTAGAACTTGACAACATGCAGAAGTAATTGGGAGAATTACTCCTCACGTACTGCTCTTTGCATTTGCCGTTATTGACTTTCATTTGTCCTCATGTTGCCCCTCTATTCAGCTGTGCTTAGATTTAGCAGAAATAATTTTTCTGCGATTTTTTTATTTTGGTATGATAAATGTTTTGAGCAGATTTCCATTCTGGCACCAGACGNCATGAAGGCATTGAAAATGAATTTTCAAGTGGATATAAGAGTAACATATGGAAAGTTAACTGTGAAAAAAAACTTGGAAAAGAATGAAACACCTCACCCTGATGTATCAGGGAGATGCAGAAATTAGTGTTTAAAAAATGAAGTAGAGTCTCTTAAAGTTACTCTCAATGTATTTCTTGAGTGGATTCCTTTTTCTGAAGAAATCTTTTTTTTTATGTTAGAAGGTGACTTGTTTTATGCAGAACAAATTGTTGAATTAGTTTTTTTCTCAACTTTTAAGGAAAAAAAAAGGAGAGTCTAGATCACTAGTCATTAGGGATGTTGATAAAGGAAAAGTAGGCATCCTGGCTTATCTCCTAGGACTATTTATAAATTTCAAATTGGACATCCAGTAGATAAAATAATAATTAAAAAACATCCAAGCAGAGTCAGAGGAAATGTATGACGAACCAACCACTCGGGCTGTGCAGATTTTTTTTTTTGACACCAGGCTGAGCAACATTTTTTGCTCTGCTGAGCAAAAGCAGAAACAGCCTCAGGGTGACTTCCACAATTCTTACAACATCTGCAGGGGTGGTGTCTTAAAATAGCCCTCCACCAGCTGTTAGTCCATCTCTACTGAGTAACACAACAAACAGCCTTTTCTTCCCTCTGAACAACAGCCTATTCCCTTGCAGAGCAAGAGAATTTTCTTACAGTTTGTTGTTACCTCATTATGTTGGGGTCTCAGAGGCCATGTGTTAAGGATGTGTGTTCTCCTGAGTGGTTATAGCCGGCAGACTCTGCACCCTCCAGGCCCGTTTGAAATTTAGTTCTCTTTGGTGGTGTTAAATTCAGTGTCCCTGTGCTTTGTCATGTCTTTGATTGCCAATGTATTGCACATTATGGAAAAATACCAGGAAACCACATGCCCTTATTTGTTTAGATTTTCCGTTCTTTGCATTTCAAGGTAAGTAGGAATTATGTTTTGAAATGGGTGATTCACAGGCATCATCATTCCAATTTGGCAATTGGAGTGTCACATCCTTTAAATACAGCACAACATTTGCTAGTATAAAGAAAATGGCCATGTTTATATCTCTGAAACTTCCTTGGTCTTATTATAGCTCTTCTCTTCTTAACTTTCTTAGTTCCCTCTTCTAATGGTGCTACATATTCGTGTAGCAACAAAGTCAATAAATCAGACCTTCCTATTTAGTCAGGTGTGCAAATATACTTTACTTATCTGAAGAGCAAAGAAAATAATTATTTATAATATAAATAATTAAAGTGACACAGAGAGGTGGATGGGCCGAGTCACTACAATTATCAGGAAGAGCATTCCTAAATGGAGGGATATAAATTGAGGGATATAAAATTTTATTTTACAGGTCTGTGAGGTCCTCTTGCCCTCACTGGATGGGCTTTACTTCAATGGGATTTTTATCAGTGGGTTTCTTATTTTTTAGCTGAGACTTGGCAAAGCCACATTATTTTCGTTCCTTGCTTCAGTGGTTTTAAATTATTTTTGCTACCAGAAAAAATGAAAAGCATCGTCTTTGCACTGGTGGTTATCATCTCATTTTATGTAGGTACGGGTTTGAAACTTTTCCAAGGAAGCACAAGGCCATGTAAATCCCCAACTTGGTACTCAGGTAAGATCTCATTGCTAATTAGTCAAGCTAAATGGCTGTCACATTTAGCCCTCTAAACGGTATGAACTGACAAGCAACGTTGTCTGTGTAAGTGTGACTTGGCAGGCTATTTTTTTCATATCTGTCTTTACCCATACAGATACAGTAAGAAATCATTATCATGAGATTAACTCATTTACTTGGAAGAGCCAAGTTCTCCACTTGGCTATCTTCACGATACTTCTGTGTTTCACTCCCGCAGCATCCTGGAGGAGCTGCTGCTGCTGCAAGCGACCCTAGCGTGCAGCACCGAGTGCGCTCACCCTGCCAGCTCCCCGTTAGCGCCAGCTCCCCCTCTTCAGGGGGCTGTGTGGGGCCAAGGTGGGACCATTAATGAGATGTATTATCCTCAGGAAATTCTCTTCCAGTTCTTCAGCATCAGGCAGTAGAGAGACATTGCAGAATTTGTTGCTGAACTTGAGAAGGTGCAGAGTGTGCTTGCATGGATGAGGAAGAGCTCTGCAGAATGAAGACTGGGATAGCCTTTCTTTTTGCCGTGGTGCTTAGTAATATAGTTAATATTGGGTTGAAGAAAAAGATCTTACTTTACTATCACTTGTATATGGCAGTCTTGAGAAAGAAGAGTGACCTCTGCCATCCAGACCGCTCATAGTCCAGATCAAAAATCTTAGTAGCTTGGTAGAAATGGTGGGACCTGAATGCTTTGAGAATGCTTTGTATAACAGCCGTTTAATATCCCCCAGCCTTAGTGGGTCTTTTTCCTTCCCTCTGGAGCTGTGGTCATTACAATCCACCACACTTCAGACCCTGGAAAAAGCTGTCAACAGCCTGCTGTACTGCCCTGTGACCTCTTGACTGAAAAGTACATTGCTCGCCATGTGCAGGCACGGAGCTGCAGCATCCTTCTAGCCCCATTTGGCTCTCATTTACAGTCAATGGACTGATCAGTCAATATCAGAGCAGTAACCAACAGAGCTGCTGACTGTTTAGAACAGAAGATATTTTTCTCATTTTTTTCCCCATGCTTGCGGTACTGCAGTGGCAGAACTACCTCTAATTTTATTCCTGCAAGAGCAGAGCATACCCACAAATTATTGTCTGATATGCTTCCAAGTTATAATTTTCCCAGTTACATTTTCTTGCTTTATTCCGTTCCCTTGATTTATTCATAAGATAGAAACCTTTAGAACTGAAAGCAAAAGTTCAGGTATGGTTACCTTGGGACCTTCTGCTGCGAAAGGCAAATGAGCTGTTTACCTTCCCAAGAACACCAGCTTCCTGCGTTGCTTCACCTTGCATGACCAGTGAAAAGATCAGAACTTGGCAGATGGCGTAACTTTCTGAAGGCTTATTTTTTCATTGCAAGTGCTTAATGTAATAGTATTTAATTGCTTCTGCTAAGCTTTTTTAAGTGAAAAGTGAGACGGATCTCAAAATGATGGATGGAGACAAGGTCTAATGTGCTTTTTCAGGAGACAAATGCATTGCTGCTTCATCCTCACTCACTCTGGCTCCACTTTCTGTAGCATTCTATCAGCTGGGCTGTTCTCAGCCCGAAGCACTAGATCAACAAGTGGCTAATACTGACTCCCTTCCTGCCTCGTCAGGCTTTGTCTTTAGAGGCTACAGAGATCTAAATGTTGAAGGTACAAAGCATTGTTCAAGATATGGTTACATTTGAGCGCTGGAAAAAGAAAGAAAGGAAATTCAAAATCTCAACTATAAAGCAGCGTGGTTTCTATTCTAACGCAGGGCCATTTGGTCTGCCTGAAAAACACTTGTTAAACTTGCCTGATACTGCAGACCTGTCACTTTTCTGACAAAACAGAGGTGAAGTAGTCCTCAGAAGCAGGCCACAGACAAAACTAATGATGTTACTCCTGTGCACTGAACTGCACTGGGAAGACAGTTCTTATACGTCTCTTTTAAAAACAAGATAATGTGGTTTCTCTTCCAGAAATGTGTTAGGGTAAATCACCTTAAGTAACAGCATAGATTTCAACTTTAATTTTTTAAGTCCCCAAATACTCTGATTTTTTGGGGTTTTTTGTTGGGTTTTTTTAATAAATAATTTCTTAATTTAATTTTGAGTTGCCTACTTTACTTCCTTAAATTCCTATTTATCTGAATGAGTGAAATTACTTTGCAGGTCTGGCTCTTGCTGTTTAACCTTTCTTCTTTCCTTTCTTAATGTGTCTGTCATTGTAAAATGACATCTCTCTTTTTAGAGTGCAGTAAAAGTTATTTCATGAAACATTTGAAGGCTTTATAATCGAGTGAAGTAATGAGGGAAGATGTTGGAAAAAATATGTATAAAACATAATGAAGAAATTCTGACAGAAGAACTATCCACTATGCAGTGCATGAGGTCTGGGAAAAAATGCAATTGCATAGTTAAAGCTTGTATCTTAATACAGAAGCTGCATTAGGCAACCTTAAATCTGGCATTTCTTAACTTTTGAGAGTTTGGCTTTGCAACCTCAGTAATGTTGTGTTTTCTCTGCGTGTAGCTCATCTACTGTTGTCACCTAACAAGGAAGATCATTATGGGACAACAGATGTTTATCCTGAATGAAGTTCAGGGTTCTTTCCAGTAAATGTAACTGAACTAAAGAACTAAGTTACAATAACACCCAGCATAAAATGCTTGTGTCTGTATTGTCCTCTTTCACATCTATACTTCGTGTTTGCTGATTTCCTTCCAATGCTCTCAGCTAATTTCTGTCTTGATGTTTCTGTTAACATGTTCTGAAGATTAAATGCAAACTGACATGTCTGAATTCTCAGTTGGATAAATTGCTATGTGTCCATTAGGTTAAGGTTTACGTGAATACCAGTGGAGAATGTGCATGATATTTGAAACTTTCAGAATTTACCGTTGCCTAATCCAAACAAAACATTTGGGCACTGCCTTGCCCGAGTTGTTTGGTAGCTGTGTTAGTAATGTCATACTCGGACGTATGAGAGGGGGAAACAGGCTAGGGCAAGGGACGGGTTTAACCTGTGTGATGTGTCATGCAAGATTGTTTCCAGAGACAAAAACCTATTCAGCTCATAACTGTGTTTGAATTGCTTCTGAAAGCAAGTGGCTTCACGAAGACCACATCCCAGAACTTCTGCAGTTTTATTACTCTGCACTTTTGTAATATGGACTAAGATTTATCACTTTATTTCTAAAATTACTCATTTGTTTCTGAAATACCATAAGTTAATGTGTTAAGAAGAATTGTTTAATTTTCCTTCAATAAAATACACGGAGAGAAAGCTTTTTCTTAATCTGCCTACAGCTGAGAAACAAAACCAAACCAAATCTCCTAGCCTGCACTGGTAGTCCCATGAGAAAATGACTTGGACAGGTTTATAAACTCTGTCTAGCATTCTTGGTCCAGAAAGAACAGTTTCCCTAAGTCTGTTTACGCTGTTCTTTCTCTAATGCCCCAGGCATTTTTGTCCTGCTATTTTGCAGCCTCCAGACTCCAAAAAAGTTCCAATTTATCTGTTGCTTTTCTTTAATTACAGACAGCTTTTTGTTTTGACTTGGAAGTCTACTTAGTACAACCATGTGATTTGTATTCATCTACTTTTCTTTTCCACTCTCTTACAAACTGTGGAAGACAAGTCCAGGGACAAGTTAAATTGACTAAAGTGAGTGGGAGCCTTTCCGTTGGCTTTAAAGGATTTGGACCGGACCGTTGTAGTTCGAAAAGTTCAAAGTGTAGTTCAAAAGATGAAGCTAATTTTGTGCATATGCACTTAAATTTGGCTACATCCTTTGAGGCAGAACAATGGCTCTTTTTAGCTGTGTAGCTAATTAGGTGTCTACCACTGTAGCTGAATACTTCTAGTAGCCTGTTAAATGAAATGGCTAGGCTGTTGCATAGTTTTTTTCTTTCTCTCCTGCCATCCCTTTGAGGGATAATATCTATAGCTTTTTAATATAAACTTGCTGAGTGGTTTTTAGAGAATGTGAGTTGAAGATGTATACTTTGCACTGGAGTAAGGAATGGTAGAGTCCCCATCATGGGTAGTTTTCAATATGCAATTGGACCAGGTACTAGAAAATCTCCTCTGGGCTCCCTTTCCCATNGAGTAACAGTTTTCAAACCTATTTTCAAAGATGTTCAGTGATCTTTTAATTGCGCTATTTTGGGAAACCGAGTGTGGAGTGGAAGAGCTCAGGTCTAAAATTTGTCTCTCTGTTCTCTGACAAACGAGTGTAGATTGTGAAGAAAGGCTGTTATTGCTTCAGTTGTTGAGGAGACCAGCTGCAGTGTCCTGTACCAGCTAGAGTTTGCTAACAGTGATGGCTTTATGCCCAAGTAAATTGCATTGTTTGAATCCACTTAGGATGTGACTAAGGGACTTAATACTTAGGCATGGTCATAATTCATAAAGATGGGATAGTTATGTTAGCCCTGCTGAAAGGGTGAGTGCGGTTGTTGAGAAAGACAAAAATAAGAGTGCAGATGCTGCTGCAGCTGGAAGCAAGGTACAAATTTAAGGTACAGAGCTAATGCATTCAAAAGGAACAGGCAGTCTCTTTTCGCAGAATTACTTTTGCAGCTCATTTTCATTTTGCAGCACATTTCCATCCCCAATTACAAATGTAGATCTGGACTTTCCTTTTTTTTCAGCCTGAACTCTAAGCTGATTTACAGGCCAGGGACACATTCTGCTGAGAGATTAAATACTGCTCAGAGGAAATAGTAGCATCATCCCTTAGTTTGCTCTGAGTTGTACTTTCTAACTACATACTCTCTTTCTCCTAACCCTAACCTTAGGCTCACCTATAGGAAAGGCATAGTGATTCCAGCTCTTCCCCAGCACACAGGAAAAACTGGCATGTTAAAGTGCACATCTGCTGGTTCTCAAATAAATCTGCTAAACTGGAGCTAAAATATAGCAAAGATACGACCTGTGGGTCTGGAAGGAAAGAAGGTACCTAAGACAACTACTGACACATATCAGTTATTTTAATGCATGTTTTAAAATTATTTTTGAAAACCAAGAGAAGTCAGAAAGAGATAAAAGATGTGTAAGAGAGTACTAATATTATGAAAGAAGAACTGGTTGCCCTTTAGCATGGGCATAATAAAGACAGGAAGAAATCTAATAGAGCAAAGCAAAAGTTTGTGTACCGGATTGTCCTCTATAAAGTGGGAAGAGCTGGACACACTCATGGCAGAGGAAGAAGAAAACTTGACTGTTCCTCACTCACAAAGTTACTCAACCAAGAATGTAATACAGCCATGAAAAAGCAAAAGTCTTTCTTGGAAATATCAAGCAAAGTATTGCTGGTGAAGGCAAGGAAATATTCAAGTTGTTGTACGTATCAGTTCATACATAATAATGGTATCTTCTGCTTTTATAATTGTTGCTTAAGAAAGATTCATTCAAACTGGGACTGGATTACAGGAAAAGAGATAATATTTGATGAGTTATGCTCAAAGGCTTCAAGGTGTTTAGATAGCAAGTGAGGATGAAGTGGGGATATGACTGCTCTGTTCAAGTGTTTCAGGAGAGTTTCTGTTCCAGGATGGGAGAACAGCTGAAACAAACAAAGAAAAATCCATGCAGGAAGAGATGGCTGAAACCTCCTCCTGGGTGCAGGAATGGTGGGAGGTAGATAATCAACAACGAGACATTGACTGAGGTTCCAGAGCAGGAACATGGGGACCAACTGTGGAGACAGAGTTTGAATTCATGAATAGGATTATGTTATGTGATTATCTGTTTACAGCAGGTACCACAGAGGCTCTGTCAGTAGGGCGAAGAACATGAAAATAACCCAGAAATAAACGTAACTTTCCTATGAGTTAGAAATAAAATGTGTTTTGATTATGGGAAGAAACTTAATTTTACATGAACTGTTTCCACTGAGCTTGTTTTTGAGGCATGGAACTAGGTTTCTAACTCCGCCAATTATATCCTATTTGATAATCTATACGGTGCCTATTTCCCTGCCAGTTAGGAATAACAATATGAAATGAAACTAAACTCTTATAAATACTAGGTATTACAATTATTATTAATCCTGACTTTTAGGGAATTTCTTCTGTCTGTGGTGTTTTTGCAGCTTATTGACTGATCTGTATTTTTAGTCCTATTCTGAAATACACCTTATATTTTAACATATTATGGTAAATGTGCTTATTCTGTCTCACATGCACAGTCTCTTGCTCTCTAAAAGCAATGGAATTTTACTGAGATCATTAGGTTGTTTTTCTGCTGTTCATATATGCACAAGTCCGATATGGACAATATTGTCCAGGTCAAAAACTGTGGGGAGCTTAATGCAATGAGTTCGGAAGAGTTGATATGCTGGTTGGATGCCTAGGAAGAAAATTTTGCTTTGCATAGCATACTAGCTCACAGCTGCAGCACAGGTCGGACAGCAGCTCTAACTGTCGTATGGAAATCACGTCTGTATTGTGGAGGAATCAGGTGGTCTGTACACAGACCAGTTTTACTCACAACTAAAAGTGCATAATGGCAAATCTGTTACTAGAGAAGGTGAGGAGGCATCATTATTAAGGCATTAAAACCATAGCAACATAGACACAACGTTTTTAGCAGTGGTAGAGATTAATTCTTTCTTTGTATCATTTGCTATGCTTTGCTGCTTGCAAAGGTGTTTGAGTACCACATACTTTACAGCTGGGTGAAGCCTGGAAAGACTGGTTTCTGCCACAGCATCTCCAGTTTACTTCACAAGCAGTAGAAAGAAATGGATTCTGAGGATTTCCCTAGCTTCTTTGGTTTAAAGGAAAAACAATCACTTCTCTGAGGCTCCATCCTTTCTTCACCTGCTCTCTTGACTGACACCTGCTCGTCTTTACAATGACAGCAGAAAACCTGTGTGAACAACAAATACCAAAGTGCAAATTCTTACACTGTGCCATTGAGGAGGCTTCGCTGTTGTGCTTCCTCCCACTGCTTTGTGCCTGAGACTGGAGGAAAAGAGAAGTGGGATAATGTTTTGAGAGTAAAGTGAACTTTGGTGAGATTTTTTCAATAGACAGTCTACTGGCTGTCCAGTGTATTTCTGGAAACAGTGAAAACAATGGATGAGGCCAAACGGACTTAGGGAGAATGGATTGTGGAAGGTGACCTGAAGATAGAGAGAGCCTGAGTTGTGTTAGATGACTTGTATAAGAGGAGAAGTTGCTTTGCTTTGCAGCTGTTTTTACAGAAAAATGGTCTGGAATTTGAAAATTTTATTAAAAAAAAAAAACCAAAACAAGACCCAATTTATGTCAATAAGGCATTATTGCAAAGTTGCTGTAAAGTGGACATTCATCAGTAAAGTGAAGGAAAAGTCCTATCAATTATATCTAAAAAGATATAGACAATTCTAGTGGGCACAGTGCAGTACTGCAAGGTTATACAGCTAAATAAATCACGGTACAACCAGACTGAATTTATTTCAAAATAATTGTTTTCTAAATATGATTTTAAAGGTTAATTTGTTAATTTTCCACAAAACCTTCTACTTGCCTTCGGAAGGCTTACTCCAAGCACGTTAAGCAGAGATTCCCATATAGTTAGTGAAAATACATTTGTCTTGTGTTATGAAACATGACAGGTTGCAAGTTGTTTCATGAGACTGTCTGAATATTTTGAAAAGAAATATTTCTGCTCTGGAGGAAGGCACAAATGTCAGCAGCACCGACTGAGTTTTCAGACAAATAATCTTCAGATGAAAACTGAGGGCACAATTACTATGCATACAGATAAGGACTAGATTAATGCCAGCAGGCTCCTTCCTTTGCTCCTCATTTCAAGAGGCAAACATCATCATCACTGTTCACTATTACAGAAAGGTAGGCAGAAGAATGAGCAAAACTGAGAAAGGATGAGTCCTCCAGACCATGAAGAGGTAAAGGAGGGAAAGAGAGAATTGATGGAGAGAAGGTAATGGTCCTTTCAATATGTAGGGGAATCAAGCTATTTTGCTCAATGGAGAGGTTCTAATCCTATTTTTAGCTGATATAAATCAATATACACAATCAATGTCTTGCACTTCTCCTCTAAGGCCTCAAAAAATTCCTTTTTACAGCTGGATGACTGCAGCTGTTAAGTTTTCATTATTTGCCAAAGACCAAACAAGTTAAGGCGTAGCGTCTTGGTTTCCTGGCTATAAGCTGAATGTCCTCTCTAATGAAATTATTCCAATCGGAAAAGATCTCTACAAGACAGACGCTAAAAATAGAGTGTCTGAAGATAGTTCCTGAGATAAAGAGAAACTGGATTGTATTCTCTTCATAGGAAAAGGTCAGTAGATGGAAATTAAATATGAAGTCACAGAATTATTTCACACTTTAGCATCTAAAAGCATTATTTTCCTTTCCACTTAGGTTATGGCTGTTTTTTTGCCAGTGCTGTTTGCTATGACTTCTGGCTTACCTGGCAGCTCCTGACAAAAATTTCCTCAGTTCAAAGGATGTGGTTTTCAAAGTGTTATGAATGTGCTAAAAGATGCATTTGCTTGATTTCTACCTCTGTAACAACTTTGTCTATTTGTAATCAAGTGAAAAAATGTGTTTATGCAAGCAAGAACTAAATGAAAGAAGGTTTGAAGATTATAATTTTTGCTAATTAATGTAATTTTAACTTGCTCTTTGAATCTTTTCTCCTCTCCAGCTTTCATGCAATAGCATTCTATTTATTCCTGTTATGTTAAATCTCAAACTAAATAAAAGATCATTCAAATGAAGCAGAAAATTCAAAATGTGCTCCTGCTGCCTTTTGGGTAAAACTCTGCAGAGTTTTTCGTTCCCTTCTGCTTGCTTTTTGCTTTGGAGACAAGAACTGGTCTACATCTACCTACAGGTTCCAGTGCACTGCATTTTGTGTCTGTGCTCAGCTGAGAGAAAAGCCCATCCTGTGCTATCTGAGATATTCTCTCTTATGACTCTTTTAGTTGTATTTTAGAGTTTTGCCTTTGCATTCGGCAAAAACAAGCTCTGGAGGTTTATTTTGACATTGAATTTTCTGATGTTTTTGATTTCATATCCTTACAAACTTCCAAGTTGCTTGTGGCTTTGTGGGCTGTTTTACTTTACAACAATGCTGTTGTGCAGCAACTTGTCATTCTTGCTGGAGCTCCAACCGTTTCAATTTTTAGCATAATATATGTGTTCTGCCACACAAGGCTGATCAAGAACTACCTTGTCAATAAAAATATAAGCCAACTTTGCGAAGAGTTCTCATAAAGTTCAACTTGGTTAAAATAGCTGGGATGTTTTAAACCACAGTTTATATGCACTACGATCAAATACTTTTATAATTAGAAAGCCAGTTAGGAAAAGGGATACACTGGTGAAGGACGTTCCACTTGAAAAAAATAAGAAAAAAAAAAGAAAAAAAGGTTTCTTCTCTTAGGCTGCTTAGGTTTGATCTGGGAGCTTGTCCAAATGGAATCATGAAACATCTGGCCAGTTGACTTGAGTGGCCATAGTTCTGAAATCTGAAACATCCATCCTAGTCTAAGATGTCACAACAGTGGAGGAGTACTGGCATTGCTTTGTGGCTGTGTTACCATGATCTCATGGTGCGATAATTCTCCCTTCTCATACCGGGAAAGGCCCCGTTGCAATGACTGAGAGCAGAATACTATGAGTGAGAGGGTGGAAACAATCTGGGGAGGTCCTCATATGGGGTTGATAGAGCTCTACCATGACAGTAATGTGAGGATCATGTGGGTCACATAATTAAAACACTAACAGAGCCAACTGGTGTGTGTGTGTGTGTGTGTTAGTCTTTTCAGTGTTAAGCACAACTGCCTCCCTGTTTTATATAGGAAAATAATTAATTTGCAAGATGAAAATTAGCAGCAGTTAATGGATTGCTCAGTAAATAGCCTGGAGGATCCTGGATGAGTCATGGTTGTGCAACAGCTTAACTATAATACACAAAACTTCTCTACCATTCACAGCTCTTCCACTATCCACAATTTCTTTTTTTCCACGTGTTATGATTTAACCCCATTCACACTCTCACTCCCCCCTGGTGGGATGGGGGAGAGAATCAGAAGAGTAAAAGTGAGAAAACTCAGGTTGAGATAAAGACAGTTTAATAGGGAAAGCAAAAGCCACACACACAAGCAAAGCAAAACAAGGAATTCATTCACTACTTCCCATCGGCAGGCAGGTGTTCAGCCATCTCCAGGAAAGCAGGGCTCCATCACACTTAACGGTTACTTGGGAAGACAAACGCCGTCACTCCGAACGTCCTCCCCTTCCTCCTTCTTCCCCCAGCTTTATACGCTGAGCATGACGCCATATGGTATGGAATATCCCTTTGGTCAGTTGGGGTCAGCTGTCCCAGCTGTGTCCCCTCCCAACTTCCTGTGCATCCCCAGCCTGCTCACCCATGGGGTGGTGTGAGAAGCAGAAAAGACCTTGACTCTGTGTAAGCCCTGCTCAGCAATAACGAAAACATCCCTGTATTATCAAGTCTGTTTTCAGCACAAATCCAAAACACAGCCCCATATTAGCTCCTATGAAGAAAATTAACTCTACCACAGCCAAAACCAGCACACACTTCAAGAGTAACGTGAAAAATTCTTATAAACCAGTTATTTACTCTGTTGCCTACATACTCTTCCTGTGCAAGAGATCAAGGGAATACAGTGTGTCCTTGCTTCTCCAGTAAGATCACTTTATAGATCTGGTAACTGTTTTCTTTCATAACATAAGTTTTGATATGTACCATTCTCACCCTTTTCCTCATCCTTACATAGTCTTCAGAATTAGATCTGGTTTGCCAGTGCTGTCTCCTAGGATGTTCACTATTTAGCTGACTCTTAGGTAGGTCTGTGACTAGCTCATGGTAGTAAGTCAATCAAGCAGTACTGAGATTTCCAAGATGATGATGATGATCATGTTGAGTCCCGCTCTTTATTCTTGCTTTCACAGTAGCTGATGCAGTAGATGTCAACTGAGTTACTGAGTAAGGCAACGATAAATAAGATTGAAAGTATTTTTATGAAAAGTACATTCCCAGACTGGACTCAGTGACAACAGTATTCCTGACTGGAATTGGAATCACGCTATATTTGGTTATTGATAATTTTTCCAAAAAACCCCAAACCAAACACAAACTAAAACCAAAAACCCCTCTGAACAGGAGTGTGGAGCCTCTTGCTGGGATCCTTAGGATGGCATTTTTTTAGTGGTGGTGTCCTGGAGGTTGAATAGATTCAGGGTTTTACAGGAGCAGGCTGCTTGTTGTTACATTTGATACTTTGAAATTATGGTTTTCTGAACTGTCTCATCTGTACTTGCATTTTTATTTTAAAAGATGACCCTGTATGCATTTACATTGTCTTTTCATAGTATTAGCAACAAAATGGACACTCAGCAACATTAATGAGAAGAGCTGATAATAGCTTAGGTGTGAGGTTGGACCTCCTGGTTCCATTGCAGCGTGTGAAGCTGTGAGAGAGCATTTCTAAGCAGGAGGATTTGGCTGCACCTAGTCAAGATGGCCAATGCCCTTTGCCAGATTTATAATCTGGGAGAATCTCCATCCTCTGGTGGATGCCGGGGGGAACATTGTCACCAAGGACGACGAAAAGGCTGAGGTACTTAATGCCTTCTTTGCCCCAGTCTTTAATAGTAAGACCAGTTTTCCCCAGGGTATTCAGCCCCCTGAGCTGGAAGACAGGGACCGAGAGCAGAATAAACCCCCCACAGTCCAGGAGGAAGCAGTCAGCGACCTGCTGCGCCACCTGGATGCTCACAAGTCTATGGGGCCGGATGGGATCCACCCGAGAGTGCTGAGGGAGCTGGTGGAGGAGCTTGCTAAGCCGCTCTCCATCATTTATCAGCAGTCCTGGTCAACGGTGGAGGTCCCAGATGACTGGAAGTTAGCAAATGTGACGCCCATCTACAAGAAGGGCCGGAAGGAGGAGCCGGGGAACTACAGACCAGTCAGCCTGACCTTGGTGCCGGGGAAGATCATGGAGCGGCTCATCTTGAGTG
>WAAD01027306.1:13007-64864 GCA_013389945.1 Fregata magnificens | reverse complement strand
TGTTTAGCTTGGAGAAGAGGAGGCTGAGGGGAGACCTTATCGCTCTCTACAACTACCTGAAGGGAGGTCGTATTGAAGCGGGTGTTGGACTCTTCTCCCAAGAAACTAGCGATAGGATGAGAGGAAATGGCCTCAAGGTGCATCAGGGAGGTTTAGATTGGATATCATCAAAAATTTCTTTACCAAAAGAGTGGTTAAGTATTGGAACAGGCTGCCCAGAGAGGTGGTGGAGTCGTCAACCCTGGAGGCGTTCAAAAAAGGTGTAGACGTGGCACTCCAGGGCCTAGTTTAGGAGTCATGGTGGTGTTAGTTGATGGTTGGACTTGATGATCTTAGAGGTCTTTTTCAACCTTAATGATTCTATGCTTCTATGATAATCTTAAATTGGTAATAGGAACCATAATATATGGCATAGAAAAAGCTATTTTGACAAATGAACTTTTTTTTTTGTTTAACTGCTTCAGGAAGAGACACTCAGTGAATCATTGAATTGCACAAAACCAGCCAGCATGTAGCCTACAGAGAAACTGGCTCTATTGCAGTCTGTTGATCAAAATAAGCAGCATATTGAAAAAATTACATTATTTTATTATCCACATGATGGTGGTAGTCATAGTAGAAATCAGGAACATGGCACAGTAGGATGGTTGTATTGAAGGTTTGAGGGAGACAAAATTGCAGCTAGAGTCCCTTTGTTTTGTCCTCTATTTCCTCTTAGAAAATGTAATTTGAAAAAAACTATGTGGAACTTTTTTCTAACCCGCCCCCCCGCCTTTATGTCAGTGAGAGGTGTTACTAGTTACAAGTACTGCAGATAGATAGATTTTTTAAAAGCCGTAGGCAATCACAGCATGTTTTCCTTCTGTTCCATGATTTTAGAACCACGTAAGTTTTCTTAGCCTTGAAGAAATATTAACTGTTTTTCATACAGCATACATGCATTAATAAGTTGAATGAAATGTAGGAATTTCCCGGCTACAACTGAACACTGAACACTTAAACTGGCGTGATGAATGCTTGCATATAGCTTCTGTGCTCTGATGTGCTGCATTCCTGAGGAAGAAGTTGAGCTCTGACTAAAAGGAGAGATAAATGGTCTCAGCAAAAGATGGAAAGTGGTTACTCAATGCAAATAAAATACAATCAAAGATGAAGCGGTAGAAGAGAGGATCTGAGACTGTCAAAGGTATTTTCTTTCGCTGAGTTTTGTACCATGCACTAGAGAGGAGAAGGTTTCTTCAGAATATAGGCAGCCTGTCATGTTTGTGAAGTCTTTGATTACAAACTTATTACAAGGAAGAAATTCTCGACATTTTCTGTTTACGGTTTACCTCAAACTGTTTCTTCCTTTCAAAATATTTTTCTCTTTTTAACAAGAAAGGGTCATTTATGCAAAGAGTGACTCTGCAAATGATTCTGTATTTCTTGTTCTTATCTGCATAAGAGCATAAACAGTGCCATTACTTTAAAAGGAAAGTCAAGTCAAATTAAGTATGGCGTTTTTAGAATGAGACCCAGTTAACAATTTTTATCATGGTTCTAATCCATATAACCGAACACAAGTAGTTTGCACAGAATCTGTGCTAATGGGTAAACACGAATCATACCTGAAATACAGGACAATTCTCGAATGGTTTTAAAAATAAATGCTTACCCTTTTTATTTAAATCAGCAGCGTAATGGTATATGTCAACACATGGTTAATTTGGGTACCTTTTCTGTTCTGGACCACCTCATCTTTCTTAAGAGCCAAGAGCAAGTGATCTCATATTATGGCTTTCCAAATGGTGCTAATTAAGGACTTCTGCCAGGTGCTCAGCATGCTCTGCTCCTATTGCTTTCAATTGTGGTTGAGGGCATGCTGCATTCTCTGGGATACAACCCTGTTTGTGAGTTTAAGATAGCATTGCCAAAAGGAATACGACATTAGAAAATAAACAGCACTGAGGTTTACTCTGAGGATCCCCTGAATTAGCTGGGTTTTTTCCTTTTTTCTTGGGAATATCGAAGTCTACATCTGGAAAATATCAGTGTGACGTATAAGCACTGTCTGACCTCTAATTTCACAGAACAGTCTTTATATACAACTTGTGGGAAATCATTTGTATGTTAAAGGAATAAGGATCTAAAGTATCCTACTGACTTAAGAGCTCTCTGGAGCAGTGACTAACTCTGCTTTCCTTCTTGTAACGTGACCCAACTTCTGTTTCAAAACTCAGTGTTGTGGCCAATTAATTATTGTGTAGTTTCCTGATAAAGCCTCAAATAGGCTAATCCTTGGATATAATACCGTGCATGGTTATTACTGACAGCTTCCTTTGTTCCTGAAAGCCGCAGTATGTGCCTTTTACTTTCCTTTAAGAAAAAACAGGTCAGAAATGTGAAATGTAGTAGGTTGTTATTTTTTCATTAAATTGTGTATGTGAGGCGTCTGGGAATGAAGGAAGGGACATGTTTTCAGCTTTAAATTTTTCAGCAAGATAACAACTTGCAGAAAGTGTAATCACAAGGGAAAATCTTTCCTTTTATCCTCTGGGGACCTAGTCTGCATCCAGAGAACCAAGGCCCTTGTAGGACAGAGATGGGTAAGAGAGAGGAGAGATAAAGGCTTTCTGGTATTCATGCTCAGGTCTGCCAGAGCCCAGCGCTTGGGAAATGTCCTCCCTGTGGCTATGGGTTAGCCAGCAGGAGCTGGAGAAGGGATCGGCAGAGCTAAGGGCTATGGTAAAGTCAGTGCTGCAGCTTCATGCGTGGATTATTCCTTTTGTTCTCCAGTATCTCTATAGAGAAGAGACTTTCTGCCCGTTTAGTGAACACTGGAAGATAGAGCGAGCTCTTCTGTTTCCCTAGTGATGGAAAAATAATACTTTTCTTGAAGAAAAATACAGTAGAAAAGCAGGTATTCTGCTACCTCTGGTTTCCTATATATTCTTGTTGGGCTTTACAGTTAGGGTTCTGTTTTGCCATTTCCAAATCATCACGAGAGAAGGTACCTACTTCAAAGGCAGCCTATGACAGCTGGCAAAAGTTAATTAGTGCTGACATACCGCTGATAAGAAAGGGAAATAATTTTTTTAATGGAGGGTTGGAGGGGTTTTTTTGGGGTTTTTTTGGTGTGTCTCTCTTTAAATGGAAAAGAATATTTGCATTTCAGAGGGAGAAGAAAGCAAGACTTGTTCACCCCTCAGTGAGTGGTTAGTGCTGCAAAGCTGCTCAGCAAAACACGTACTTGGATTTCCATCTGGTTTTGTAAGTGCCAGCCCTCTGTGGTTCAACAGTTTGAATTTCTTTGGAGTGATGCTGTTAAACGTGGTGGGGTGCTTTTTTCCTCAGATAGTATTGAAAGAACAGTACATCACTTAAAAGACTTCTCTTCTGGTGTCCATGTGAAACTGCATTTACTTAATCAGAATGGGGGGAAAAAAAAAAAGTAAAATTCATGGGTTGAGATAAAGACAGTTTAATAGGACAGAAAAGGAAGAGAAAATAATAATAATAATAATAATAATAATGATGATGATGATGATAATGATAAAAGAATATACAAAATAAGTGATGCATGATGCAATTCCTCACCACTCACTGACCAACACCCAGCCAACTCCTGAGCAGCGGTTGCCGCCCTACGGCCAACTGCCCCCAGTTTATATACTGAGCATGATGTCATATGGTATGGAATATCCCTTTGGCCAGGTTGGGTCAGCTGTCCCGGCTGTGCCCCCTCCCAGCTTCTTGCTGGCAAGGGATAAGAAGATGAAAAGTCCTTGACTAGTGTAAGCACTATTTAGCAACAGCTAAAACATCAGTGTGTTATCAACATTATTCTCATACTAAATCCAAAACACAGCGCTATACCAGCTACTAGGAAGGAAATTAACTCTATTCCAGCCGAAACCAGGACAGATGTACGAGTGATAATAAATTTCTAACAAGTGAATATAAAATCGGTTCAGCTGAGCTAATAAAGACAGTAGCAAATAGACAACACTGTAAAATTCAAAGTTTAACAATCAGAAAAATGAAAGAATATTTGTAGTGGCTCTCTGTCACTGCATTACCAGAAGAGTTGTTAAATACCATTTTCATGTCACTGAGTAGGAAACGTCACACAACAAAGGAGTTACAACAGAGGTGGCTGGTCTCTGTCAGTACCTCTGAGCAAGGTAAATTATTAAAATTACTGTGATGAGAATTTCCCCCCTTTTTTTTTTATTTCAGATCTTCGCAAAAAAACTTAGCAAAACCTGCTGCCCCCCCAGCTGGATTTTACTATATTGCTTCTTTAATCTTGAGGTCTGCTTTGGAAAGAAAATACTTTGGTGAAAGAAGGTAGACAAGTTATTCTTGAGGTGTACCTTGTTCAGAATGACCTCTGCATTTAAGAAATTATTTTAAATTTGTAATTAAAATACATTTCTGGACTTACACTGTTTGAAACCAGCATGGAGGATTTAAATGAGCAAGCAGGGGTTTCTATCAGCTATGACCTCAGCAATGTTGCAACATTCCTGCTGCAAAACCCAGATGCTATCTTAGGTGATAAATACATCTGAGTAGTAGGGAAAGATTAAAGTTGTCTGGGGAAGAGCAGGTTAGCCAAAATGTTGAGTAATTAAATGGGGCAACCCCTGACTTCCTGGAATGAGATATAGTGATGCATTTTCTTAGCCACTATGTTGTAATCTGAGAAGCTCGGCACTGCTGGAACTTGATCTAGTCCAAGAGCTATTGTGAGAGGGAGAGCGCCGCTGTGGTGCGGTGCCCGAGTTTAGCTCCAAGAAGCTGTAACTGGCCCCTGTTACAAGTGCTGTGTATGTTTGCACATGAAAACTTTAAGGTTCAGTAAAGCATTTCTGGAAAGTTTCCCCCTAAAGCCTTTCAGTTTAAAATAGTGTTTTATGATCATGATTCCACTTTCTCTGAGATGAACGATAGTATTTCTGGTAATTTCATGGCTTATTGGAAACCAGTCCCAAGTTAGTATGCGTGTTGTCCTGCTGCAGTACAGCTTACAGCTAAGCTCTGCTGAAGGAAAATGTATAAACCCAGTGTTTTTATAAAGCACTGTTTAGGATGCAGAAGTACGATGATGTTGTGTCAAATACCTAATATTTTCACACATCTGGACAAGGCTCATGCGCTACCTGGGTCTCCAGTGTACTGATTTGGAGGGAATATTCTCTGCACAAACGTTTTCAGCGTTTTCATGCTGCCAAATGAGGATGGCTGGCTTTTGGCTGGGAGAAGCTTGACTGAACATTCCTACTGAGCCAGCTGGTGCTAGGGAATATAATGTGTATTTTATGATGTTAGGGAGTACAGACGAGTCCCCACAGAGGTTTGTCTTCCTAAAATGGGACTGAGGTGGAATCTAGGCGCCTACTTCAGCTGTTTATATCTGCATCTTTTAATTTCCTCCTTTCACAGGTTCATTGATCAGAGAGGAGGCATTGGTCACTCTGTACTAGATCCATTTCTGGTGACCATCATTTCTGGAACCAATTTGTTTGATTAGCCACATATAAAGTAGCACTGTTTCTCCTCCAGGATGCTAAACTCACTAGATAACATGTGGAGTAACTTCAGGGCATGGTTCCAAGGGACCTTGGCTGCATCAAGTGCAGGACATTACTGATATGTCCTGGAATTTGATTTAGGGCAGCTTCTGGGAGAATTTACCAAAGCTGATGTCTGACAGCAAACTGAGTCTGTGTAAAAGGAGTATGCACCTCATGTGCTGTTCTCCTCAGACCAGCAGCCACCTCTGCCTTCAGCTGCTGCACCTCCTGTTCCTCTTGTCCTCCTCAGTGTGTGACAACAACTGAGAACTGAGGACTGAGAACTGCTTTCTCAACACAATTTATTCCTTCATGGTCACTGCCTGCACAGAGCCCTGACACAGCCCTCCTGGTCGTGCCTTGTCCTCAGCGACAGTGTTGGAGGAGAGATAGGGGCGTTCTGAGAGGAGATGGGTCCGTCTGCATCTCCTTATTCTGTTTTCCAAAGGTCTGAGTCTTTGAGCTCTTAATACCATCAGTTCCTAGGAATTCCTTTCCTTTGAATGGATTTTATTATCCAGCCCATGTGTGGGGAGGTTTTCTGGAGGCTCTTTCCTGGAACTCCTCCTGGCTGCATAAGAAGCCAGTTTCATAGTTTGCTGGTTGTTTTGGATCCACTGTGACGGGCCTAATTCTTTCCATGGTTGTGGAAGGAGTTTTGACAGATAACTTGGGGGACAGTGTCCCAAAGTTTTGTTCTATGTATTATGAACTTAATTCAGCAAAGCATCTTGATCACTTTTGACTGTGTCTTAAAATGAGTATGTACTTGATGCTTTGATGGAGAAAGGCCCATGAAAGCACATATTAGCTATGGTTAGATCTGGTTTGGTCCCCCCATCTGCTGTATTTATTTATCTCCTGGGCCTGGGTGGGCACTGTTTTGTTGCCTCTGCCCCTGTGTTGGGGGATGTTCTGTGCACACATCAAGCCATCCATCCCCTGACTTCCTACACCTCTGTAGCCACAGAAATACAGCTTGGGTATCACAGGTGCTGAGTGTGAAATGATGAGAGCCCCACAATGCAGGGATGGGCAGCAAGATGTCAGAGGTACAACTGCTATCAGTGAGAGTATTAGTCGTTAGTTTTTATTTATGAAATAATTGAGAGACTGGGAAACATGAATCTTGGCTATATGGTTGAGTAAGGAAAAAAGTTAGCCTATGGTTAATACAAATGAAGCAGAAGTTTTATTACTATCATTATTTAAAATATTATCAGACACCAGTTTTTGGAACTTAATAAAGTCTGTAAAGGAGATTCAATGATACAGTTATCGCTGCGATGATTAATTGCATACTTCTGGCTGGATCAGGCCTGCGGCTGTGGTCTGTGTATTCTGGAAGTTTGAATTCAACTCCATTGAGGGGAAACACTCTTCTGAATCATTTAATTTCTTTTCAACAACAAAGCTGTTATGTGGAGAAACGCACGATGCCTATTTGTCTACTGTATTCCACTTCTACTGCTATACTGTTGTTTACTATAAGCTGTTCAGCCTGCAGCTATGTTATCATATTATATTAAAAAATGTACTGAATTTTACCTGCTTTCTCCTTAGCTTGTCCTTCACTCTCCCTATCCCTTCATCTCCAATAAATCTCCATCTGGTATTGCAAACAGACAGGAGGAGGGGAATGGCGCTGATACAATTCCTACAAATGTAATTGCACTTTTCAGTTCTGAGAAAGAGCTTTCTTCTAATAAAAGTTCATTTGATCTTGAAAAAGCTCCGAGATCATTAGTGATGCCTATGTTCATCAAGGCTTTCAGTTTCAGCAATATAATTGATTTTTCACTGGTGTGTGTATAAAACCAAATATTTGAAGATGGAGCTACTCCAGGAAACTTTGAATTCATGTTGTGAAGAGCAGCACGTGTCAGTAACAGGACTTCAGCTGTGCTTTGTAGCTCGAGATCTTAAATGTCATTACTCTGATTCATTGCGATACAGAGGCTAGGGGAGCTGAAAATGTCTTACTAAAGTCACAGGTGATACCAGCAAGGGATATAAATATTTCAGAGATCTGGACTAGCTTTTAGGCTTCCTCCTAGAAAGGTTTGTGGGTCAGCTGCCCAGCTCCTCCACCCTCAGCCTTGGGGTTCAGCTGGGATTCAAGGACTTTTTAGTCCAGCTCAGCTGCGGGAACTCGGATCAGTTCAATGGGAAAAATCTTGTTAAGGGGTGAGAAAGTACTTCAGGTAAAAGCCACGCAAAGTAAGACAAGTAAAAATTTCTACGTGTAATTTCGGAGATATCATAGATAGCAGGTCAAGGACCCAAGAGGAAAAGATCTGACATGAAAATGCAATAAAACTTATTTTTAAAAAGAAAGGAAGAATTCTCTGCTTTCATCCTTTTTAGGAAGAAAAGCAGAGAATGAGAACAATGATTCTGCAACCTGGATGACCAGCCTGTCCTAAGGAAAGCCAGTGTCTTGTCCTTCCCCACCTGGCAGTGTTTCCTGACCAGGCAGTGATCCTAGTATGTGTCTTATCTGGGATAGTGAACATATTAATACCCACTAATACTTAGCTTTGTATCTAGTTAGTGCTAGCTACAGATTCGGTATATTAGTCAATGTGTAATTACTTGTGTACGGCTTTGTACCGTTACAGTGTAGAATAACTTTTTGCAAGAATGATATGCAAAGCTTAAAATTTGTCCAAGTGACCCAGAGAAGCAGGATTGCTGCAGCAATAGCTGAGAGTGGAATAGACGATCAGCCTAAGCTATCTAATTTCACTGGCTGTACTGAAGAATGGTGCTTTGTGTGAGCACTCCTTGTCTGGCAGATCTTCAGTGGGGATGATGAACTCCAAGAGAAGGAGATTAATGGCTGAAGAAGGGGTAGGGTAGTATCTTGAAGCAGTTGCTGGTTTTGCTG
Organism: Fregata magnificens; assembly: GCA_013389945.1. Lineage (NCBI taxonomy): Eukaryota > Metazoa > Chordata > Aves > Suliformes > Fregatidae > Fregata > Fregata magnificens. The sequence goes on along the minus strand of WAAD01027306.1, from coordinate 56,416 downwards.
TTCTCAACGTTATCACTGTCTTACAAGTTTGTAATTGTCCTCCTTAAAAACTTTTACTAGATTAATGTATTCAGTTATTATTCATACCTTTTCTTATTTTGGGATAAGTTTGTGTATACTATCTGATTCTACAGTAATTTAGTTTTTGATTGTGCTAAACTAAACCGGACAAGGACTGGAAAAGGTTAATCTGAACTAAACATTTATCTGTAGACTTACATTGGGAAAATAGACTGTATAAATTATAACTGCTGTAGTTACATTATTTTGGTGCAAGTTTGTAAAAGGGAACTACAAAAAGCAATTGCTTAGAAGCATCTGCCATGTTATAAAATGGCCAGATTGAGATCACCACACTTACTAACTCGACCTCGGCAAGGGGATCGTGTGAAAGCTTCTCACCTGTTACTGGGCAAATTTAGTTGGCTTTGCTTAAATTTCCCTTCATCAGCCTTTAAAGTTCAGCTGAAGGTTGTTTAAGCTGTGGTGTCTTTGCAGGGAAGCAGGTAAGAAATGCCCACCCAACCTGCTATTGCAGGTCAGGAGGTGCTAGATGGAAGACTAGCTTGGGGCAATATCTTCAATTGTTTTAACTAGCTCCATAGACAGATACTTGACTGTTGTTTTTTGGGTTTTTTTTTTAAAGCATTGACTACAGAAGTATGTTTTAATTCTAGCTATACTTGTGTAATGTATGTGTCTAAACAAAGCTATCAGATATTTAACTTTTTAAAATTGGTACAAATACCTTTTATTCATTCATGGACTTATGTAGTGTGTATATTGTTTCACAACCATTCGTGATTAAAATGTCTCCACATGTGAGCTCTATCCATTTAATGTAATGGATTCACAAAAGATTTTTTCATGGTAAGTAATGAGAATGAGAGTATGAATTTTACAGCTCAAATACTGGGTGATAATAATGGAGTTCAAATGTAATTTTGAACGTTCATAACTAGACCAAGAAGATGCCATTTGTCTCAGCTGGAGCAGATGGTTTGCATAGGTCACCATTTAAAAATTGAATTCACAAAGTATTTATTAAGTCCTTGAAGAATTCAGTAATTCTTTCCACTGGTACTTCTGAAATGTCCCAGGAGAAAAATTCTGCATCCATCAAGCTGCAGCTCCATGGAAAAATTAAAAGATAAAAAATGACTTGCTGGTAGCATGGTCTAATAGCTAAACGTTTTTGGTTTTATATTGTAGCCATTTCAGTAAAGTAAGAATCTTTTATTTTTAAAAAACACGGGAATGGAAAAGAAGTGAAAGCAAATTCTCAGCTGTAGCAGTGAAGCTTTATGATGCAGATTTAGAATGTCAAGCCCATGCTCTCAAAAATCAGATCATTGCCTCATAAAATGATAGTGGGAGTTATCACCTCTTATTTCAAAAAAGCAAGCCATTATCTAAAATGTTCCTTTTCACCTTGTTGTTAAAGCTCATTTTTCACTAAGTGTTGAAACAATTTTTATAGCTATCCAGCAGATCTCTAAGTCCTTAATCCTGCAAATATTTTGTACATGTTTAACCTCAGGCATAAAGGAACTTATTTTAATAGCTTGAAGATAAGCAAGTTTGTAAACACTTTTACAGGTTTTTCCCATGGGGATTTTAATGGAAAAATAGGAAAGGCTTCCATAAAAAAAATGACTTATTGAAGCAGATGAAGAATCATGGTATCATCACACTGAGATCCTGTAAGGGTCAAGTGCTGCTCATCAGACATTTCATTCAAGGTATGCCTTGAAGACTTAGGGATGGCTTTGAAATCTTTTTATTGTCTTTGGCAGTGGCTGTTCTTGAAACTTTCACTTCGTGTACCTTACTAAAGTACTAGTGTGCCTTGCTCATCTCTTTATGATGCCTTACAGAGGTTAGTTACACAAGGTAATTGTGCCATGCGTAAAATAAAAGTTGGAGCTCATTTTGAGGTTAGGCTACAAGTAGCAGCAAGGTAGAGGTGGATTCTCCGCATTACATATCCTAACCACCTTGTTTTACTCTTGCAGGATTTTCTCTTTTGCTTTTTCTTTAACAGACGCATAAATGCAAATCCTCTATTTTCATATCTATATGTGTTGAATCAAGGGGGAATGGTCCCCTTTCATTGCTTGAATTTATTATTCGTTGCAGTTATTTAGCTTTGGATGTACCCAGGTTTGTGGCAATGGTTCAGTCTTGGAGAAGACATACGGAGAGGTCAGCAAGATATCAGAGAATTACATTTTCTTTGTTAGATTTCCTGGGTATTCAATAGAAAATTAGTGCCAGGCATCTAGATTTCATTTTCCTGCTTTGTGTCAAGAATAGGAATTTGGAACAAAATTATTAACAACAAATCACTGTGCTGGCCTGTCCTTTTGCAGTCTTAAGACTCTAGTGATTCTCTTGAAGGTCAAGCCATAAAGGAACAAGAGAGACAACATGCAGGGCAATTGTCTGTCTGTATTAAAGTGGGAATTCTACCACAACTGTTGTTGGAGGGAGTGGATAAAGAGCAATGTAAATAACTGTACTCTTTAGGACAGATTTTTAAATGAGAGTGTTAGCTGTCACTGGAGTTGCCTATGAATCAAGAAAATAAAAGGAGTGAGGAGAGCGCCCCTTTCTGTAGACTCCCTTAGCCGTGTATGGCAAACATTTTGCTTTTTATAGCCTGCGCAGCTTAAAAACTTGAAATCTCCAGCATGGAGGCGGAAAGAAGCACAGCTGGCTAGTCTAGGGATGAGATGGGATCTCCTGCTGCAGGTCTAGCTGGGGGAGGAGCTTAAAGTAGGGGTGAATATGTAACTGCCTATAGTTAATTCTTTACTTGTGGCACAGCTTGATAACAGTCACTTTCCTCAAAAGAGGGGTGGAAACCTTTGCTTTGCCTCCACCTAGTAATGATGAGAGGGTTATCTGAGGCTACCGAACCATGGGGCTGACTTGGGCAAAGAGCTGGAGAAGCGTCCCAGCACCGACTGCCTGCTGTCCCTGCACTCATGCTCTGGCAGCCTGGATTCCACAGAAATACTCAATTTACTTTCACAACCCTTTTTCAGGGCCAAATTTATTTTAAAACTCTTCTTCAAGGGAATGCCCTCACTTTACCTTAACAACACTTGAATTCAGGTATGAGTCCTTATTTTAAAATACTATTCAGACTGTGGAATAAAAGGGTTTTGAGGCCTGTTTTTATTCTTCTGTCTTCACTTAATTAGTCATTATGGCCTTCATTTTGCTAAGTCCTTATGCAAACTGTGCAAAGAGGGGAAAAAAAAAAGTAATTTGAAACTTTCAAAACAGTTCTGTGTAAGGATTTTGTTGATATCTTGAAAATACCAAATAACTTCTTGCTTTCTCAACAAGCTTTTCAAAAATATGTACTCAATTTGTTCCAGTACTTCAAGTTTTTCCCTAGAGAGTTTCCACTGATTTAAGTGGCAATTTTGCTTGAGAAGAGAATATAGTTGCAATTCTTTATTTCGTTACTTTTAGTGATTATTGTGGTTTGAAATCTTGTTGTTTTTTGCAGTTCCTGTGAAATTCATTGGTTGCTACCTTCTGTAACTTGTTCAAAGGCTTTTGTTCCTTGCTTGTATAGGTTTTATGACCACACTTATTTTTATTCTTTGAGAGAGGTACTATTTTAATCTATCTTTACTGCTGTCTAGACTTCGGTCTGTGGTAATAAACATATTCTGTCAATATTCCATGCACAGTCTGATATTTCACTTTAACCTGCTTCTGACTTAATTTAAGGCCACTTATATTACATCATGCCAGATAAACTAGCTACATAGGTGAAGTTCTCAACTGATGAAAGCTAGCAGAATTTCTGAGGCTTTCTTAATAACAGCCTTTGTTTTAAAATATCCTGCATTAAAAGATTGTGCAGGATTGCAACAAAGTGCTGTTCTGTAATGCCAGCTACTTAAAAACAGTATGCAAGTGTTATCTGAATTACTGACTTGCCTCTTCTGGGTATGTATAGTGCATCCTGCTGCTGCTGATACTGAAAATGTACTATAGTACAGTGCCAAACAGCTAATAAAAAATAAGAAGCCTAGATTTAGTTCTTTCTCTTGACTAAAGGGAATTAAACCAACAGCTTCCCAGGAAAAAGTCCTAAGAAAGTTAATTTTTCTATAAAGATGAGCTATTTTTTGGAAAAAAAAATAGAGATTCCTGTGACAAAGAAGCATAAATTATAGTTTAGTGGTTAAGGTACCACCTGGTAGACGGAGACATGGGCACGGGTCACTGCTCCTAAAAGTTTCTCTATTTCCTTCAATTTAGAGGTTACTGTCTGAAACTCTCCACCGTTAATAAATCCATGTCACCGTTTAACTTTCCAGCCCTAATAGGAACTTCCTAGATTCTTTGAATTGTCACAGTTTTGTAAGATTCACAGTTATTTACGGTTTGGGCTTGAATGTTGTGAATAGTTTTCTTCAGAGTGTGAGTGTGTGTGGGAAGAAACCCCAGCTAAGATGTGTCAGAATGTTTCAGGATTTATTGGTTTTGAAATGACATACTATTTGAAAAATTGCGAAGCTTAATAGTGGCTTAAACACAAGAAAAAGGAACACTTTGAACAGAATTAAATGTTTTGATTGACCTCAAAATTGTTTTTATCATCAGACTGATTCTGAAAAATAGCTTTTTTTTCTCTTTGCTTTAGCCAGAGAACCAAAAAATCAGTTATTTTCATAACTGAATATAACATAAATATCATAAATATAACATAAATGTATTTCCCTCTGCTGCTATAGAGGAAGGCAGTCCTATTATAGTTATTTTTCCTAGCAAAATTTCCACAATAATACCACATGTTAAAAAAATTCTATGATATAAGGTTGGTGACCTTAAAAAATTACATATAAAGGAATGCTGTGAGGCAAGCATGGTAATAACTGGACCATATCTAAAGAATGGTATATCCTAGAGTGGATTAAAAAACAGGGGAACTAATATTTTAATAATTTCCTACAAAAATAGACCAAATAGATCTCAATGTCTGAGTTTCTCCTTGTGCAGATATGCAAGGTAACGGCTGTTTGCAAATTCAGAGACATCCCTTGTATACCAAAGTCTTGGCAATAGAATATTGCTCTTTAAATTTAGTTCAACTTAATATAAAACATTCTTTAATTACAGCTCATCTCATATGAGGGGAGCTGTTGAGCCTTCTGATTATGTATTCCCTGACTTTTTTACCTAAGATGTCCTCATTAATGTTGAAAAATGTTAAGTGTTGGATAAGGTATTAATGACAGATACAATCAAATGGGATGAAGTTATTTCCAGCACTTCGTTTTATTTGTATTTCAATAGCACAGAAAACAAAATCAAACCCTCGCAGCTGAATCTACTTCACACCAAGTATGAGATTTAGTTCTAGATATCTAGAACTATCTCGAGAACACTATTTAACAGTGTTCTGCAATGACCTTGATTTCGTGGATTGTTTTTTTGATTTGTGCTTGGTAGGATCAAGCATGAATATATTACATATAAAGGAAATGCATGCATATGTATGTCTATAGGCATGTAGATATACATAAAAAATATAAAAGCCTGAGTCAAACATAGAAATTGGAAAATCTTGTACATTGGCAGAGTTGCAAGCAATGGAAAGTATTAGACAAATCAAAGATGATGGTTCTGCCATTAAGACATTGGACCAGAAGTTAGGAGATCATTAAAATGAAGGGTTATGCTGCTTCTTTCTAATTGATTCTGAGGTTTCTGTATTTAATTTGGAAACTCTCCTAGTGATCTCTTGGTCTGTGCATCTATCTTACCTACTGCAACACGCTGTCTTTCCAAGAAGGAAAATTAGGCCATTCTCTGAGACCAACTGGAGTGGCACAGATCATGTCATTTGTTTAGTTTGACTTCCTTTTCAAAACAGGGTGGCAGCATCCAAACTGCGTCTTCGGAGTGGACCCCAACGTGGGCTGTGGCTGGTCTGGCAATCACGCACTGTGTGGGAAGGTGCTCATTTGTGAAGGTCAAAACTCTGCTGGGGACATGCTAGGAATTCAACAGTGTGAGTGTTCGTAGGTGAGGGCTTAATCCTCCTCCCTGACCTGTTCTATTTGTTGGTATCGAAGTAGTCAGAGAGCTCTGTCAAAATTGAAGTTTCAAAGCACTCTCGTAAGATGATAAGTATTAATACAACTAAGAAGGCTCTGTGCTTTCATCTTAATATGATGCTCATGTTCGTTTTCTAGTTTAAGTAAGTCAGTTTTCCAACAGTTCACAGAAAAAATAATCATTAGAAAGAAAAATAAAGGTGTATAATATATTATACTTTTATTATACATAATGATAAAATGATCCTTAGTACCTGTGTTACCATACAGAAGATATTAGAATTTCTTGTATTATTCATTCCCTGCATTTTTTATGATAAGACAATTTTGTGAATAACAAATATGTTGTGTTAGTATCCTTGTGGCTATGGTTTTATTTTAGCTAAGCGCTTCTCTTAGAAACAGGCAATATATTATTTTCGTAATTAAAGCATACTGATTTACTGTTAAAAACTGGGAAGAAAGCCAACAGAAACCTCTTAATGGCTTTCAATTATATTCTTAACATTAGCATGTTACCTAGTTGCTTTGTTCTGCTGTTACTGTTAGCGCAGAATTGGGGTGGGGGCGGGACAGGAGGCGGGAAGAGAGGATGCCAGCTTCGTGTTTGAATGGTTTGCCAAGATCTCAAACGAAAAGGGTCTGAAATAAGACAGATCTATGGAAAGAGGAATTGATGGAACAAAAGGAAGAGCAGAAACAGGTGAAGGTCAAGCTATGAAATACAAGTGGTGACAAACCTTCCATAAAGAATTTTTTCCATTGTCCACGGCATCAAAGGTGTCAAGGAGGGGGAAATGTAGAGTCTCTAAAATTTGCATAGTATGAGACAGTTTGGAGAAGAAAAGAGGGGAGAGGATGCAATGCAAGGAGTGCAACAGAAATCATGTTGAATCATTAATGAACTTGATGGCAAAATGAAGAAGTAGTATGAAGTTGTGAGAGACCATAAGAGACCACAAGAGACCACGCTTGGCTTTTGTGGGGAATGCTTTAGACCAGTGATGAGGTGTATTTTGACTATGGCTTCAAGGAGCCATTATATTTAGAAAAAAGAAAAAAAGTTATTGCAATATGCAATAATTCAAATATGAATCATAACCTAAAAGAGGCTAAGCACTTCCCTTACTATGTGGGAAAAAGGCAGGGACTGAGGAAGAAATGAGAATGAGGCTTCAGGAATGACTTAGGAAAACTGGCATACAGTATTTCCAATAGTCACGTAGGATAGGTTCATTGAAATAATGGCAGGAATGATCCACTGACAACAGGAAATGGAGATTTGGAACTTCCTTGGTCTGAGAAAGAAAGCAGCTGGTCGAAAAGTTTCCATAGAGTCTCCACAGCTTCTGTCCTCAGTCTGTCAAAATCTAGATCTGTAAACTCTTTTTTTAAAGTTTATTTTATTTTTTTCTAATTGGAATTTCAGGTGGAGATGCCTGGCTACAGGATATGATCTACACTGAGGGAGTTTCAGTAGGCACGTGACAAAAAACATGCTTATAGGGAATGCTGATAACTGGCGAACAGTAGAATTATTCAATACAATTTTATTACAAAGACTTTGCAACATAATGTAGTTTAATCCATTGGGAATGCAGAGATTTTGGTTGGAGACTTTAATGCTGGTTTGAACGTCTAATAAGTCATGAGAATACTATTTATATTTTAGTATGAACAACTGTATCAAAATGTTTTTAATGAAGCAAGAAGGTGGACTTTTTTTTTTTTTTTTAAATTATTTCCAAAGTCAGATCACAATTGTTGAAAAGATATTCTAGGCTTACAAAATAGGGAAATGAATCTGGACCCAGTTTCGAATTACTTAGGGTTTGCTGTGTATAGATCTAAACTGTCCACAGCTCACTAAAGCTGTGTAGTAACTTATAGTTTGATCTGGTGTCCTTATCTTGTCATTTCAAATCTCTGACTGTATTGAAAGTTGCACTTCTGAAATGTGAATTCATGTTACATAACCTACTGCCTGACTTACACTGGGAAACAGAAAACTGTATGAACCTCTGAAAAGGAACAACTGAAAGGTTTTCATTCACTGATATGAGGAAAGAAATCGAAATGGTGGTAAATCAGCTGACCGGACCATTTAAGTAATCATTCTCATTGGTCAAAAAAAGCCTCTTATCAGAGACAAAAGAAAGAAAATCTATGAGGATAGCAAGAATCACAAGATCTGTCTCGGTTGCTATAGTAGGTATGGATTTTCCCAGACATGGGAAAGTATTGTAGAGTACTGTTGTGTAAGAGTAGAAGTAGAAAGAGTATGGACTCCATAATTTTTCATCTGCTCTGAAAAGTATCTGCGTGGAAAGGATGCATGATTTTTCTACTTGCTGTGAGCATTCCCAGTCACAGATGCTTATTTTAATGAGCAAGTGAGGTTTTTATTGTGTTTAACCTCTATCAGCCTTACAGAACCAATCCCACCCTGGGTTGTGGAACAGCTCCCATAGCGTTGCTGCCTCCTGAAAAGACTTACTCATTGATTTCTGGACCCCGCAGTAATTGCGCTGACTTTATATTCTCCCACATGCAGTACTGAGTTACTGTACTGGGGAGTTCCACACATCTTGGAGTTGCACCCAAGATCCAGATAAACCAATAGCTACCGTCTTGTTAAATTCAGTGGGCTCTTGATAAGATTTAGTATTTATAGTATTAAATCTTTGATAAGGTGATGATGTATGGGCTAAAGAACACAGCCGCCTTTCAAGGATGTGAGCTGAGTTGACCCCGTCTTTCAATTCATAGGCCAAAGAGCTGAGAAAATGCAGGATGATATCGATATGAAAGTAAATGGCCACATGCCTGAGCAAAAGGAAGCCAAAGAGGTAATTTGAGTCATAGGTGCATCTCTGAGGCACAGTGCCTCCTGGGGTGATTGCTGGGATCGTGCTGAAGTTTATGACCTCAAGCAAGCATTATTTTTCTGCAACTCATTGACCCAGTAGCTGCAGAAGCTAATATTATTTGGTATTTTCTAAGTGTCTGTTTTGCAGGGTTTCTTTTCAGACAACAACTTTGTTGGGAAAAGGTGGGCGCTGTTGTATGACTTGAATTTTCAGGCATCAAAGGCAGATGTTTCTCTAAAAGTTTTAAATGCTGACAGAAATATTTGTGTTTTCAAATTTGAGATGAATACTTTCCTTCAGATGGGGGGTGGGAACCTGATGTGGAAGTGAGATGTAATCTGATTTGTACCTAGACAGGCGAATTGTCCAGAGATTAAAAGAATCAACCGCAAAGGAGAGGAAAGAATAAGAAATGCTGAATGATAATGCTAGAAAACTGAAGTATATAACATTTCGTGTTACCCTGAGGACAGTGTTCTCAGTTGTTGAATTCACTCCACAGTTTATGTGTAGCTCCATTTGTTAATAAAGCTGTGTGTGGACATTGGGGCCCATTCCAGAAACCAGTGCAATGCATCCTAAAGGCGCCTGCACTGGTAGCTGTTTAGCTGTTAATGGACCTCATGGAACATATTAGCCTAGTGATTACCATCCCATCATTGTCCCTCTGTTACAGGAGGTGGCACCTGTGCACGTTATAAAATGGTAAAACTACACCTGTTTCATTTCCAGAATATCATTTGCAGGCGGAAGCCGAATCTGTTACTTAAAAGACTTGTTAACATGACCAAATATGGCATGTAAAATCCTTATCTTTTGTTGTCTTTGAGCCAAGTGGTGCGAAGTAAGTTGTCCAGAAGGACTAAGCTGCTCTGATGAGGCGGTAGTTCTGGTTGGGGTCTGCAAACCTCTTTGATCTGCTGGCACCCACAGCTTGTGCATAAAATAAAATAGTGACATCTCATGTTGGGATCAGGCAATTCTCTCTTTTTACCCTGGAAATAGAGCCAAGTCCTTGTGGAGATACAGCAGTAAACAACTCGGTCATTTTCTGCTGTCCTTACTCATCCTGCAAATGCTTTCCTCCTTGTGGTTGTCAGCAGGGGCAATGTTAATAATACCAGGAGTATACCTGGGATCTGTTACAGGCAAAAAGGAAGCAGTACCCGATGGTGTGACTGTTTTCAGGCAGTGTAACCACAGATAATCAGTCTGAGGAGCTGTCTACCCAGCAAAACAATGGTGTGAGGTAAAAAGACTTTGTGTACACAAAGTAGTTTCATCTCATTAGCACGGCTTACAAAATAAGAGCGGAGATGTGGTAACCCATGTTTTGCCACGTGTCAGTACCAAGGTTATGGATTCAATAATCTTGGAGAGCTTGTACTGTCTAAGAGTTGCCAGCGCATGTTGATGTCTGTGGCTACATCTTCAGGGATGTGACAGTTAGATTAAGCAATTCTAAGAAAGTCAGCTATGTTTTTCTGAGTAGTGCTGAAGCCAATACAATGGTTTAAATTTTTTTATATGGTGTATGACCTATTGTGGTTTGTTCCTGTGATTTCACATGGCTTGAATTATATTTCATAGCTGTGTGGGTCTTATGCTAATATTTTGGAATAATTGTGTGATGCCTATTTTTGCTATAATGTGTGATTGAAGATCCAGCCAGTGGCTTTTTTCCATAATCATCACAGCACTCCGTCTTATTTCTGCCATTTTGAAATATGCTTAAAACTATGTTAATCACTTACAGTTTCAAGCAAAGATAGATACTCACTTGCCGTGGTAAAAGGTACCAGTCACCAACTGAATTAAAAGGGTTATGCTTTTGTGATCGGAGGTATTAGGCCAAAACCCACCTGACCCCTAGTCCTAGACTCACTATAAACACATGCCAGGTAGGGAAAATGCAATTTTCTACTGCTCTGACCATGGACCAGCTTTGAAATATTAGAATCATAGAATCATTAAGGTTGGAAAAGACTTCTCAGATCATCAAGTCCAACCATCAACCAACACCACCATGCCTCCTAATAATAAAACAAACTGTACTCTCCTGCTCCAAACAAACTGAGCTGTGTTTACTCTTGACACGGTCGTGGGATTCTAGTCACAGTAGGCAGGGCAGACAAACGCAAAGGGATCGTTCCTCTCCTTTTATGTATGCTTTACTCGGCAAGAAAGAAACAATTTCTCTGCTGAGACTGATACGAGGAACCAGTCCTGAACCATTGTGTCAGGTCCATGTTGTTATTTGCATTTTGGAAGTTTGCTTTGCAACCACAGGCTTGTGCAATTTTTTTTTAATGCTATCGCTCATGGTACAAAAGTCTCCAGGATGTTGTCCCTTTTGCACACAATACCTATTCTTTGCTTCTACTACAAATGTGTTGTTATTACTCTGATTACCCTAATTCTTAGCAAAGAATAAATGAGAAGATAAATTCTTCTTCCTCTTTTTGAAAATAGAGTCTACCCCCAAACTTGGTTTTAAATGTATATCAATTCTCCTGCTGTATGTCCCTCCTAAGTTTCTTTCTACGTCCAGTTTTGTCTCATACCCAGTCCCTTCTGGGAATAGAAAGAATTGCTTCTTTCATTTGGTCTCTCACTGTGAATTCTTGATGAGTTTAGCATATTCCCTTTTCCAATATATTTTAAGTTTGAGAAAAAGGATTTTAAAAAGCAAAATGGTAAGTCTGTATTTCTCTCCATAGCAGCAATACTTTTCTTGGCTCGCATTCACTATTTTCAACTATTTTTTTTCATATTTAAAGTTCTTTTTACTCTGTGGGACAGGGCTACAGAACAGTGTTCTCTTATTACCAGCTAAGTAGTAGGTTCATAATATATTAGAGAGCTATTTATAAAAATAAATTAAAATTAATATGGTTGATAAAAAGAAACGATGAATTATTTACCATACAACAGTATTTGAAAGTTGGCCAAAAAGGCATTTTTAAAAAAGGATCTTTATCATAAAAAAAGTGTTATCAAAATAACTGCGCACACATAAATATTTGTAATATATTTTCATATATTATAAATACACTTATATATGGTTGTGTTGTCCATTGCTACTTCACTAATTCTGTATTTGTCACAGGTAGAACAAATGCAACTTCCAGGGCTGACACAGCCTCATCTGCTTGTTGAATCCTAGCTCCCCTTGTGATACATGTGCAGCCTACTACTTGACTTCAGGCAGTGGATTTCAGACCTCAGTTTGAAGAGTGGTAAAGTTGTAAATGTTAAGTTTAAATGAGATTTATGATCTGTCTAACTCAAAAGGAACAATACTGAAGGGATCAAGGGCATCTCTACTCCCGCATAAGACAATCTTCTTTTCTTGGTCCAGCTGTGCCAATGAAAGAATTCTCTGGCCCCTGACTCTTCATTCTTGATTTGACTTCTCTGCCAGTCGAGCAGGTAATGTAATTGCTCTCTGATCTTTTTAAAGCAAACTGCCGAGTTAACTCTAACCGCTGCTGATTTTGCTTGACACTAATCCTGGAGCACCTGGAGGCCTGTTTCTCCTCCACTGCAGAACCCTCTGCCCCAACAGGCAGCTGGGGTGGTTATCTCTCTCTCGTACTGGCCTGGCTGGATCTGAAATAAAGTATAAACCCACCTTTAGCTTCTTCACTAGGCTGATTCTGTAATGGTTTGGTGCAGCCTCAACTATGCTGCTCAGCTCTCTCCATTTGCACTGCTTTTGTCCTCTGGCATGATGAGCAGTAGGTGCTGCATGAGTTGGTGCAAATGAAGAAATTTGTGTCCAAAATTTGCTTAGCCTGTTTGGGTTGAAGGTATTCCTTTCTGGAAAAAATGGTCTGAGCACTTGGAAAAATATTGTAGGTCCCATAGTCCGGCACTGAAAGCTAGGAGAGATCATATCTCCTCAAGTCAAGAAAGAAAAACTCAAGCCCCTAACAGGCTACTGAAATGCAGTTGCTGAAATTGTGTTTGAAAAGATTCTGTAGAAATTGATATCTTAATTGAAAATATTTTCTCCAAGTGAAATGATGCTATAAGTACAGAATACAGTATGAAATTAATTTTCATTAGCAAGCATCCTGGCATTTACCCAGCTGTACTCAAAGCTGTTGGAACATGCTACAGAAATGCACTCTGTCCAAGACTGACTAAAAGAATGACTCTGAGATTGGCTTCTCCTGCTGACAATCCTGCTTCTAACACAAAAAGACCGATGCCTTGTCATTTAAAAGTACACCAGAAGCTAAGAAAAAGAAGCTTTAACCAATCAATCTGGGACACATGCTAGCAAAGGATTTCTATCCATCTTGTGGTTTTGTTTTGCTTTCCTTGTGTTCAGTGTTATTCATGAAAACACCATTTTAAATCATCTATTCCTGCAGAGAATTCCTGGATGCAGAATAGTGTGAATAGCCAAGAAATCTGTAATTGTTCATCCTGCATAGTCTCTGGATTTAATTCCTTTCAAAGGTCTCTCCAAATTGAAATGTTTGGCTGTGAGATGGTACTCATGAGGGAGAAGTCCTCATAGATTAAGAGTGGCCGGCAGTGCAGTATAATGCTGTAGGCATCCTGTCAGATACTCCATACTGGTCCTAACAGTACCAGGAGCTGTGAGTCGCAGGCTGTGGATGTTGTCTACCTGGACTTTAGTAAGGCCTTTGACACGGTCTCCCACGGCATTCTCCTGGACAAGCTGGCAGCTCACGGCTTGGATGGGCGTACACTTTGCTGGGTAAAAAACTGGCTGGATGGGCAAGCCCAGAGAGTGGTGGTGAATGGAGTGAAATCCAGCTGGCGGCCGGTCACGAGCGGTGTTCCCCAGGGCTCAGTTCTGGGGCCGGTTTTGTTTAACATCTTCATCAATGATCTGGATGAGGGGATTGAGTGCACCCTCAGCAAGTTTGCAGATGATACCAAGCTGGGCGGGAGTGTCGACCTGCTCAAGGGAAGGAAGGCTCTGCAGAGGGATCTGGATAGGCTGGATCGATGGGCCGAGGCCAACAGTATGAGGTTTAACAAGACCAAGTGCCGGGTCCTGCACTTTGGTCACAACAACCCCATGCAACGCTACAGGCTTGGGGAAGAGTGGCTGGAGAGCTGCCCGGCAGAAAAGGACCTGGGGGTGCTGGTCGACAGCCGGCTGAACATGAGCCGGCAGTGTGCCCAGGTGGCCAAGAAAGCCAACAGCATCCTGGCTTGTATCAGGAATAGTGTGACCAGCAGGAGTAGGGAAGTGATCGTGCCCCTGTACTCGGCACTGGTGAGGCCGCACCTCGAATACTGTGTTCAGTTTTGGGCCCCTCAGTACAAGAAGGACACTGAGGTGCTGGAGCGTGTCCAGAGAAGGGCAACGAAGCTGGTGAGGGGTCTAGAAAACAAGTCTTATGAGGAGTGGCTGAGGGAACTGGGGTTGTTTAGCTTGGAGAAGAGGAGGCTGAGGGGAGACCTTATCGCTCTCTACAACTACCTGAAGGGAGGTTGTAGTGAAGCGGGTCTTGGACTCTTCTCCCAAGAAACTAGCAATAGGACGAGAGGGAATGGCCTGAAGTTGCGTCAGGGAGGTTTAGATTGGACATCAGGAAGAATTTCTTTACTGAAAGAGTGGTTAGGCATTGGAACAGGCTGCCCAGAGAGGTGGTGGAGTCGTCATCCCTGGAGGCGTTCAAAAAAGGTGTAGACGTGGCACTCCAGGGCCTGGTTTAGGAGTCATGGCAGTGTTAGTTGATGGTTGGACTTGATGATCTTAGAGGTCTTTTTCAACCTTAATGATTCTATGCTTCTATGATACTCTTAGTAGAGGTCCTCCGCTGGATCCTCAGCTGTAGATTTATTCTTTTTTGCATGCAGCTATCTTTGCAGGCCCCTCAGGTATATTCAGCTTGGCTGTGTCTAATTTTCTGGCCACTGTCGTAGTCAGCACTGGTTTGCTGTACTCACTTGCGCCAAGGTAGTGCCAGAGTTTGGGGAACCAGCCCTGAGGAAGGGCTTGGTGGTGCAGTGTAGCAGCCTCCGTCAGTGGGAGAACTGGTGCACGCTGATCTTAGAGCAACCCAGACGCTGTGACGCAGCGATGATTAGCACAAAAAGCAAAGCTCGGTCTCTTTCTTCTAGCAGAAGCGCGTTTGGGGGGGATGCCTGCTGAGTGCTGGAGCAGCCTTTCCATCAGATTAAAAAAAACCAAAAAGCTTAATTAATAACCACGAAGCATGAGTAAGAGGAAGATGTGCAGACTGGCTGGAGAGGGTGCTGCAGGGCAGCTGGCCTTCATAGTGTGGTTTGCTACAGTTGAAGATGGAATTTTTATATTAAAGGGAAACCTATCTTACAATTCAGCGACACTTTTTTCTTATTACTGCATATAGTAATGACTTGTGTGTTTAAGCTGAAATAATAATGAAAAAAGAAGCAGAGAATGGACAACAGTATCACAGTGTTATTTGCAATCTTTAACTGCCAGGGAATGGTAATACAGAAGATTGCCCCTTATTATAAATTCTTCTGACTGAATTAGGAAATGTACAGAGAAGCCTCGGGTTTTTAATTAATCATTTTAGTTTTAATACACTTTCTAAATGCATTCATTGCCTTTTTCATTGCTTTCTTAGTTGCCTTTGTCACCTCAATTACGGAGGAACCAGCTCCAGGCAAACTTCATAAATACCCTTGCAGCAACTTTTCACAACTATTTGGCTTTTATTTGCAGATGTCTAAAAAGATGCTACAGAACAGTCTTATACAGGGTTATATACCTTTGCTTACTGCTTCCTTCTAATGCTAGCTACTCTTCGCAGATAGCACAGTCCTATTATAAAGGCTGATGATGCACTACTGAAATTTTTGTGTGGGTTCTGTCTGGCAGCATTTGCATCGTTGCTAAACTACCTGTTTTTCCACTATTCTTCTTTAAGAACACATAGCAAGGGCTAACGTTATTTCATGACTTGATTTCACAATCAAATACTGCCAATGCTAATCTACTTAGTTTCTGTGCAATTAAGTAACCATACACTGCCTACTCTCATTAACTGACAGTCAAGTGACTTTAAAGATGGTCTGAATAAAGCAAGTGGAAATGTGACCTTGTATTACCTTTTTTCCTATACCTGCTACTCTATTTTGTTTGCTGAGGTTTTGTTTTAGGTGATCTGGCACCTCCAGATCTATAGTATTAAAGATAAAGAAGAATTACAAAATCCTAAGCATGCTTTCCTTCACATTACTAAGCTGTCCATCAAGTTTTTAATGTGCTACTGTGTCAAAATTGACTTTTTCATATAAAAGCAAAGGACAATAATTTTGAAATTACTCTGATTTTTTTTTTAAAGATTTAAACTAAGCAATTTAAAGTGACATCCTATAACAACATGATATTTTACATAAAATACTAAAATTCTATGTATAAAACACTTCCAGCCACCATATGCTTGAATTTTTTTTATTCATCCACTAATGGCTAAAATATAAATAGCCTTTTTTTCATTTGAATACCCTTCCTTTAAATTCCTTTTTTTAAAAAAAGTATTTATCTTACATAATTTATCAGAACATGTTTACAAATTACATACTGAGATATCCCTCCAGATACCCTGAAAGGTAGCCTAGGTGCTACAGCAGAAACCACTAACCTATTCAGTAGTAATTCACTTCTGAATGGATCTGTAGATGGCAAGGTGAATACAGACAGTGAACACAGAAAGGACTGAACCTGCTTTTACGGTTTACATAACACAAATAATATTTGGTGTTGACAGACGGAATAGAGTGCTCAGGATTCAGTAATAAAGAACAAGAGCACAACAGATAAGAGAACATTGAGTGTAGAGGGCATAACTCTGTAACGGACACACAGTGTTTAGAAGATGAACAATCTAACAAACTAATTATGTTTCAGTACAAACAGCGCCTGAACAGGAGATGTGGTCTGAGCCAAGCTCTTGGTACATGTGGCTCATGCAGCCCAATTTACATCACGCTTTTTCAGTGAGTAATTGAGCACCCTACCAGAGAGCTGTTTAGCTCTTTGATCATTTCTGTGTGCAGTTACCATTACATATGCAAGCCCAGAAACTGCACGCTCTATTCAGAGCTGCAGATAATGAGGTATTTGTACATTTATTTACACGCAATTAAAAATCCAGTGGCACCCACAGTTTGAAATGTAGCTGCTTGCCACCTTTTTAACATTTTTTGAAATGGAAATTCTAGAGTTGTTTTTGTCAGTGAAGAGGAATAGAATTTATTACCAAGTATAAAGAGATGAAAATGAAACTGAAAATTTTAGATCAACCCAAAATATTAAAATATTGTTCTGCAAAATAATATAATTGTTTTGCCTCTTTGTCTCTTCTTGGGATACTTTAGCATGTTTCACATGATTGGAAAATTACTTTTCCGGCCAATCATTGCTTTAGCTTTACAAATCGGCATAAAGGCCGTACCTTCTCTGGCCTTTGCAAATTTTTCACTGAGAAACTGCCCAATAAAGCTTCATTTGAAAATTCACCTCAGAGCAGTAAGAGCTGCAAACTGTCTTTAAGCTCTTGAGGACCATCTGCCTTTTTTAATAATGTCTCATTACATTAACTTTCCTGTCTGTGCCTTTGATTGAGTTCACTTATATGCACGTGGAGCAGCAATTCTTTCCCTTTACTATGAATTAACTTCTGTCAGGTAATAGTGTGTTTTGTGTTTTTTTGGGGTTTTTTTAATTTTTATTTTTTCCTCTCCTTTGGTATGCCCTATAAGAACTTACTCCAGAAACCAGGGAATTAAAACTGCCAAAATGTGGGTCCTCTGAATATAATTAAACAATTGAAAAAACCCACATTCCTAAATGACAGTAAGGAAAAATTTCCCCAAACTGCAGGAACAGGATATATGAGCTACTAGAGGTTTGGCATATTTTAACGTGCACAGGAAGTTCTTTTCTCAGGAAGAATAAAATTTACTTTGTGATGTCCCTAATAGGAGGTTTCCTTAACCTGAAACTGAATGGAAAATAAATTTTGAGTTGTTGGTTCAAGTCATCTACTACCTTTTTTTAGGTGGCTGAAGACTACACAGAATCACTGGGTTCAATTTTTGTCTGCTACTGTGTATATAATAGAGCGTAGTATAGCTCTGAAACTATCGTAGCTTCCTAGATAAATTTACGTTGCAGTATCTGTAAATTTCTTTCTGTGTGCTGTGGTGTTTTTATACTCCAAATATGATGTAAAAATAGTCAAGAAAAAATTCAAGGTGTATTAAAGAGAAGAAAAATGGCACTCCAGGAAATAACATGTAATCTGTCAGATTTCTTCTGAATTTTGCTAGTGGCTTGAATGGGAGAGAATTCAGTCTTCCTCCTACTAAAAAGGGCAAAGTATAGCTATAGGTTAAACTTCCATTGCAAGATTGCCTTTAAATTGAATTGTGACCATAAGTTGTGATCAGAAAGCTTCCTGGCCAGTTGTCGTTTGGTCCAAAGTATCAGGCAGATATTGGGCATATATCTCAGTTAGGAGGCACTGAATCACAGCTGAAAGGCTGCAAAGAAATTGGCTCTGTAAATTCTTGCCTCTAGCTTGAACTGTGGGTGATGGTTGACTTTGTGGGAACACAGAGGGCAGTCCTTGCAGGGAGAGGTCTGGATGAGCGGTCATCCAGGGATTAATTCCTTACTGCTGCTCAGATATTAGGTGTTGAGCTTTTCCTGTGTCTTTGTGGATCCATCCACCACATGTGAGGAGCTGAAGTTTGCCCAGGACGGTTGGCTCTTTTTGGATCCTATCTTCATGTTAGGTTTCAAGGACTGACCTTAAACCTTACTACAGCTGTTGTGTGGGTTACCAGTGTGAATGGCTGGCAGCAAGGCATAGCCATGGTGAGCTGCACATGCCTAGGCACAGTCCTCTGGTGGGATCATCTAATGTACTTGGATTTTGAGGATAATGTTCCCTTGGAGTACTACAGAGGCTGAAGGAGATGATGAAGCGGTCTTTTTGGAAGGGTCAGATTCTGCAGAAGGACCCTAAGAATGTTTTTTTTTTTTTTTCTGGACTAGGGGAGGAGTGGTTTAGATGCACTTCAGCCCGAGAAATAAGGGATGAGAGAGCAGCAGAAATGAGAATATTCTAGAGATTTTGTGTCTGCACAGCTCCTTTATAAACTTCGAAACTGGATGATGTGGTAGCACCAATCCATGCAGCCCCCTGTGAACTGGATCCCCAGCTGCAGAGAAGCCCTTGAACTGTGTTGGTCACTGCTGGTCCAAGCTGGAAGCACCTGGATAGGAAGGAGGGAGCTGGTTGATGGAGATGTGCAGAGGAACAATGCTCTGCTCTGTGTAGAAAGGGAATGCTGGTAGAGTTGGTGGGAATCATTAAGGAAAATGTAGCTTATTCTTTCTTTACATACATATCCTGTCATCATGCTTTCTAACTTGTTCCATTTCCCCCAGTTCCTTAGACAGCCGTTGGAGTGCAGGAACATGGTTGCAGATGTGGTTGCATCTTAAGCAAAGAGATCAGAGAATTTCCCCACTGCCCTCCATCTCCCTTGATGGAAGTTTGAATGGCTTAATTTTTTGACAACTGACCAAGCTTTTCTTGTTGACATTACTCATCTGGCACTAGGATCACAGTGGTATCGCTTGCTTTGATGCCTGACAATAAGTGAGAACTTACTGCGTGAAACAGCTGGTTGTAATTCAGAAGGCTCTTCTGAAATCATATTCATTTGATGTGCTCTCTAGGTATTGTTTTACCTTCATGTGAGACACATGGATGAAAAGATGGAAGAGACTGTATACTGCAACTGTATTCCTGAGAAATCTCTATTTCTCATGTCCTCGCCTAACAGCTTGTTACAGAGAAGTTTATTTCCAACCAGTCATCCCTATATTGCCTTTAGGACCAACAGCTCGGGTGACAGTTGCTTCAGGTGATAGTACATTTTGTGTGCTAATGTAATTAAATGCAGACAGAAGCCATTGTTAAAACAAATAAATCCTATAACTAGGGCCCTGTACTCCCCTCTGTGGGAGAAGTTAAACAATGATGTATTCATGGGGGAACGGAAATTAGAGATTTAATGGAGCTATCTGCCAATGCAGTCCCTTTCCAAATTGCTGCCATTTCTCCACAGGAATTTCAGGGCTCCTCCAGCTGTGATTTTTCTGGGTGCCCTTTTAAAGCTCTTAACCAAGATAACCAGAATAACCCCTTGGCTCTTAGGTTTTTGTAATAAATCATATGAGAATGGGGGCCACGCTGTTTAAAGCAAGGAAGTAAGGAGAAAAGAAAATTAAAAGAAAAAAATGCAAAAAAAATCCCCTTGTGAATCTCACAGGATTCTTTCTTTTGTTGTTGAAATTTTGGTTTTGCTCAATGGTTTTAAATAGTTGCTTGATTTCCAGGCTTCAAAATCAGAGAGAATAGTCAGTAAGATTTCTTGCATTTTCTATGTGGGGAATCATTACTCGCATATACAGCATTTCCAATAGCCTCATATTTGTGGGTTGTCAGTGTCTCTTCTGAGGACTGGATGACTTTACATCCAAATTTTTTGAGTATCCTCCAGTCTGGAGTGCATTGAGTTTTTTAATGTGCGTATGTGTGATTAACTGGGATATCTGTTGACATGTTTGAATGTAATACTTACAGATTTCCATTAAACTCAGCAGGATTGAGCAGTTCTGGAAACAAATCATAAATGTTCATGCAGAGCACTCCAAAATTCAGATACCCCAAGTATGTGAGCTACTGAAAGTTGGTGAGATTATTACGTTTCAGACTTGCTAGAAGCAAGAACTATTAGAAATGTTGTAAAGGTTACTATGCTATTGTTCTTTGCTGCCTGTTTTTTGCAGACACTTAGCACGTTTTTTAAAGACACGTCTACCTTGCAGTATGTATCTCAACTGAATTGAAATCTGAGGGCTGAGAAGCTTAAATCTAACAAACAAAAATTAATAAGATGTCAAATTGGGAAAAAGTCCGGAAATCCATTCCTGGTATGGTGTGTTCCCTTTTTTTAGTACGGAAAATATTCTCTACATGTTTTTCTTTCTTTACGTAGGAGAGAAGTATTGCCAAAGGAAATGCAGAAGGATTTGTTTAGAGACAAAGCAGCTCTCTTACTACTCACATAATCATGTGAACGACTAAATGCATAATGGGATTACCTGGCAAAAGGTAAATGTGTTGGAAATCACTATCTCAAACCCCACTTCCCATTACAATTCATGTGAATGATACACCTAGAAACAGAAGAAACTAGAAACTGGCTTTGATGATATGAAAATGGTAGCTGATAACATGATAGCATTTGGAGCTATGTTACCAACAAATCCCATAGCATTTTCCCCAGCTCTTGCTTTCTGCTTATTTGCAAGGCTGAGCTCTCAGCTCCGCATAGTCACCGACTTCATCCAGAATCTCAAACAATGGGAAAGCAAGGACAAATTCAGCAACTTACTGCAACTGCCAGAGTGACAGCAGCAGAAGGAAAAGACAAAGCAAAGCAAAAAAAGCTGGTGCTGACAACAATGACATCTAACAACCATCTGACATAGTCTAGAGCCTGTGCTGTACTGCTCTGCCTGCCAGCGTATTGATTTTAAACTCTGCATGGCACCCAGATGCTACAGTGATGGGCAATAAATAAATAACATTGTTTTGCTCACAATGAAGATGACTCAGGATGCTCAAGAGACAGGGAATGATTCATATACAGCCTTCAGACCTCCATCAGCTGTAAGCTATTTTGCTTGCCCTCAGGAATTCAGTAACTGGTACAGGGAAACAGATAGTTATTAGTGTGTTACTGCTGTGTTTGGCTACTATATGCTAATTTACAGTTGTTCCATGTTCAAGTAAGTTGTTACTTATTTCTCAGGTGGCTGCAGTGAGGATATTGTGAGAAGTCGCATGTACTAGGATGTGTGCCTGGCGGAATGAATTCTTCTACCGTTACAAGCCACGGAAGTGAGCAGCACAAGGCGAAGCAAATGAGCTGCAGTCTGGCTTCTCCTCTGCTACAAGTGCATTTCTGAAGAAATATCACCATGCTCTTTCTCAGCCCTGCACCTGATATTTGAATTACCTTTACATAATTTTGTGCCTTTTTTTTTTTTTTCTTCCTAGAG
The DNA here is from genome assembly GCA_013389945.1 of Fregata magnificens. Classification (NCBI taxonomy): domain Eukaryota; kingdom Metazoa; phylum Chordata; class Aves; order Suliformes; family Fregatidae; genus Fregata; species Fregata magnificens. Next base: position 34,325 of record WAAD01027306.1, on the reverse strand, counting down.
GGTGACAGAATGGCAAGGTCCCAAGCTACACTCATTCTTTTCATTGCAAGAGATGTGCAAAGAAAAAGTGTAGCTCAGTTTGAAGTTATAATTTCCTTTTAATTGGTCTGCACTTCTCCATAGCCATGAAAGAGCTCCATTTACTGCTGCATCCTGTTCTTGCTGGGTATGGATAGAGCTTGTTGCTCTTGTGCCTTTTTTCTGTTGTTCAAGTCTAACTCTCTAAACCTTTCAGCACGTAAGAACACAAAGCTAACGAAACCCATCAGATCTGTCACAAATGTTATGTGAGAATGTTACAACTTGGGGAACAGAAGCACAAATTAAAAAATGACTTGCATGGTAGAAAAATTACACAGTTGGTAATTCTGAGAAGCAGCTAGAAACTCTGGGTGTCCTGGTTCCTTTTCCTTACCTGGGAAGATTTGAGGGGAAGGTTCTATAAGTAAAAGAAAATTTTTACACGGCTGTACTGCATTTTTTAAAAGCTCTTATTTTTCTCCTTTTATTACAGCTTGACAATTGTGATTAGAAGCAAATGTCTAATTTGAGAAGGCCAATTCAGGAATACAATTGCTGTCTGGCACTGTCTTCTGTTCTGCGCAAACCTACACAACCATGAATATCCAGCTTCAGCTTTGTGCAGCATGGGATCCAGATGGATGTTTTTGCTGACTCTGGGATTTTTTTTACAAATGCTTCCATTCTAAAAAAAAAAAAATAAAAAAAATTCCCACATACAGTTAGTATAAGCCATTAAAAAAATGCATTTGAATATCATATATATTTAATACATGTCCTGAAGGTAGAGATGCTGAATTTTCCTGCTAGGTTTTAACTCCATTTTAACCTTTTCTGTTTCTTGGCTTTATTTGTCCTTTGAATACAGGTTTTGACCATGCTGTCTGAATGACTATTTTTTTTTCAGCTGAAATTTTTTCCATGTTTCCTAATGAAAAGAGCCTCCTTCTGCTTCACCAGTTTCATTTGTGCATTACAACAAAACAGTGCAGGAGGATTACATTTGTCAAAAAAAATGAAAGCATATTTAAAGGACAGATATTATTTCCAAACACTAATGGAGTTCTTTGCCTAGGTCTACGATAAGAGTTTTTAACCACTGCAGAAGCTCAGGAAGTTGGGCAATATAGTAATGCCCTGTACTTCTTTACTGCCTTCCAGTTCAACTGTTTTACCACCATCAGCCAACGTGTCTTCACAAGATCCTTCATAGGGACCCTCAGTGTGCACCATTAGCTTCAACTTATAGATAAAGCTACCAACATCATTTCTTCACCCCCGCTCCTACCTCCAGAAAGTTTTGGCCACCAGGTTTCTGAGCAATGTAGCCAGCAGCAGCTGGCTTCTTTGCAAGCAGATGTGGTGCCCACTAAGGTCCATACATATACTGTAGCTGCCTGCACCAAATGCTGGCTCCGCTCTCAGGTGACTTCTCCAGTGCTCTCTAGGCTCCTGGAATAAAAGTTGTGATACAGCATACAGGAGACAGCAGATATTTCCAGATGTTTAAGCCTTGGTAATATGTAGCATGCTTTTGATTAAACTTTAGATAGAAGCCATTTGCTATATCTACTCAGGAGGATGCTCAGGATGCTGTGTCAGGAAATGAGTGTAATTCCAGTTGCATACAGGTGAGTATTTACAGGGAAAAATTATTCTCTAGCATCTACTAATTTATCCTATGTTTTGCCATCTTTATCACTTACATCCTGTAGCCATAAATACCCACTAAAAGTTTCTTTTTACTTCTTTTTAGATACATTTAAATGTAACCTTTATGTTATTTGATTTCATTTTTTTTTCCTCATTTTTCATCTTGCAGTTTGGAACAACCATTTTCTTCATTGTCCATGAAAAGATTTCAAAAGATGTATAAGTATTTACTCTTCTTGAGACAAGCATGTCAATCAAATTCTGTATAAAGGGTATATTCTACTTTAATGTGGTTCGGATTACCAAGTAATAACCAAAATGCAGAAATATCATATTTTAAAATGGAACGTTTTCATCATCTCTCCTAGAAACACTACATCTCAGTATGGGATATGCTGAAATCTGTAACAGCAACCCAGAATTAAATGGTCCTATCGGAAATCCCTGAAATAACCTGGAAATATTTCCTAACTGCCAAATGGCACTAAGAACAGTTTGAAATACATCAGTTATTACTCATTATGTACTGGTGTAATTGCTCTAGGACTGTGAGCAGTTGTGCAGAACATAGTCTCTTTACCTGACATAGCATGAGTGAAATTGGGAATCATTACACTTCCTCTGTCAATATTGCTGTCTATACAAAAAATGTAGCAAAGCACACCTGAGTATGAGGCAAGATCCTAGCTTGATATAAATTTGACTTGAAGAGAGTCACACATTTAAGGTCTTTGACTGAGACCTAAAGACCTGACTCGTAATGCAAAGCATTCTGAGGAAATTCTTTTTCAAGTCGCGTTTGGCTGAGATGTTTACTGTCTTACAAGTGGCATAGCATAACATTCTTTTGTAATGCAAGATGAAATGCAGGAGGGGCATGAAAAAAAGAAATCAAAGGCTGGTTAGTGGTGAATAGAGGTAAAAAAATAATTATATGGAAAATGAATTGAAAATTAATTCCATGGAGGAGCTTGAAAGTGAAATAACTGGAGATTTGGTGGTCGGGAAAGGGGGGAGTGTTTGAGACAGAGACATGCAGAAGGGAATATGTGTTAAAGTAACTTTACCTTTCATCTGGGTAGCGGTCAATCTGAACTGATGCACGATGATCTGGAAATGGGTATTTTAAAGCGTATGGACATTTATTTTCTTCATCTCTTCCTTTTCTGCACGTGTCTCCAATGAGTCTGACCAACTTTGTGTATTGGCTGGTTTTGGGGGATTCCACTACTGTTCACTAACGATATTTATGCAGGATGTATACCCACGTTTCTGCTTGAAGAGTACATCCAAGGGTGTATTAGAGACCCCCCAATATACCTCTCAAACGGCAAGTATTTTGACTAAATGTGATTGTTTCAGTTTTTCATATACCCTGAGATTTACGAGTAGATTGAGTGAGCCTAATGCAATGTTTATGTTCCAATTTTTGTCAGGGGACAAATGGGACAAATGATTCTTGATGTAAAGCAGAGTCTGCCTGAGGTCTAATTTTATGTCACAGCTATAAATATCACTCTTGCCAAGTCCTATTCATTTCCTAGAGTGGTCACTTGGTTCGCAATATTGAATTTATGCTTGTGCTGAAAGATTTTGCTGTATGTTTTGTGATCAGTCTCCTGCATTTCCATCATCAAACTCCTTAAAGCAAACTTTCACTTTGGAAAGCAGTGCCCATACAGTGAGAAGCTAATTACCTATTGCCACAACAGTGTACACAAATGAACAGTTATCAAAGTCACTAGGCAGGTACACATTCAGTAACGCTCTATATGCTATAAGACAAATGCAAACAGTTTCTCCAATGTTTATTTATTTCTCCTATGTCTCTTCAACACATATTTTTGAAATATTTGTACTTGAAAGTTCTTCACGGTTATTGGGTGTGCAAACCATGTGATTTGAGTTACGGTGTTTGCAGTCAGTTGCTATTAGATTTCTTTACACTGTGTTCCTTGGAGACTTCCATAATTCTGCAAGATAAAGCACACTTTCTTAACTGGCTGTTGGCAGTACTTAGCGAAATCTGCATAGGGAAGTCTTCTGGTCAAAAGATATGTTCTGTGCTGCTTGGCTGATCCAACCTACTGACCTGTGTAAATAAAGGCAGCCCCTCCCAAAAGCCAGCTATGCTCATTTTTCAGTCAAGGTTTGGAGAAAGTGGTTAGTACAGTCATTAGATATCCATGCCTGCTGATTTTTGGGGAATGTATGAGACCCTTCTTGGTTTGGTAATAGTTACTAGTGAGTGACTTCCTAATTTAAATTTATTTGGATTTCATTTTGCATTGATATCTAATTGTTCAGTTACAAAGCTGGTTGGTATATCATGTATCTACAGCTTGCACTGACTTTGGATTCCATTTGCACTTTGCTAGACCACAACAGCATTGCTAGTCCTTCTGGATCCTTGATGTGCCATGGCATTGCATTTAGGAGTTGGGAAAACATTTTGTATATCCGGAAGTAAATGACATATGATCTGTGTCGTTTTTATTCTGCCTTCAGGGAAAGTGATGAAGAAATGGTTGCATCTCACAGAGAATGAGAGAAGTTTTGCAGAAAATGGCTGGAGAAAGGTCAAATTTGTGACTATTGTATGTTGTGAAATGTACATTGTGAAACTAATGAAAAACTTATGAAATTGGTTTCTACTGAGTAAAGGCAGAATCTGGCCCATAGGGAGAAGGAATAAGTATGGAATAGGAACAGTACAATAGTTTTATTTACATAAAGACTTAGTAAAACAAGCTGTGTTATTTTAGCTGAGTCTGCCCGATTTACTATCCAAACACAATACTTAACGATACATAATTGGCATCTGATCAGTACCACATAAGTGGAACGTTGTTGTGCAATGATCTGTCTTCAGAGCAGTTTCCTTTCTTCGTGCGTTACCAGTAAGGTCTGCTACAGTAAGGTCTGAGAGAGAGTGCGCACGAGGGAGCCGTATCCCCAGATGTGCTTTTGGAAGACGTGGGAAAATCTTTTGCTATAATGATAAAATCATGGTGTTTCTGACTGTCTGTATTCTGCTCCAGAGGCTGCTGCAGCCTTTGGTCTGAGTTAGATGAAGACTCAGCCTGGGGTTGCTCAGAGGCCTTGAATTGCTGTAGTGCGGGAGGCTTGGTCAGCTCCCGTGATCTCCCCCTTTGCCTTCTGCTGCGTTGTGTTGCCACCCAAAATACTGAACAGCTCCAAGGAGCCTGGCTCTGGCAGATGCATTGCAGTTCTGCAGGCACCGCTGGAAAAGAACACAGAAGACCTTGCTTTGCTCAGAAGCAAATGGGAACAAACATGATCTACTAATACAAAATGCTTCATCCTCTGACAGTAGTTTTCTTCCATATTCCTTTGTTGTTTGTTTTGCAGCTTTATTTCTTCATTTTCTTTCTTTTCCGTTTCTCTTGTAGTGCCATATTAACGGCATCCTTTAGATACAGTGGCATTCTCTGTGATATTTTGAATTTGTCAGTATAGTTTTCCTACAGGATTATGTTAAAAACCTCTCTTGTTCACTCAATTTGATGCAAGAAACAACCCTGACTGTGAAAGGGCTGCATGTTGTGCTCTCTAGCACTCTTGGGGCTTCATTCCTATTTTTTCTGACATAATGGGTTTCCAGAGGTTGGCAGGCCCTCATCCTTTAAAGGATGGAGGATTGAAAAGAAGAGAATTGCTTGGTGGAGGCTGGTATAATTCAGCTCACGGCTGCAATTCTGCTCTTTATAGCTCAAGAATTCAGTCAAAAATATCTTAGAATTAGCAAGCTCGGAACTAATCAGGTCATTTCTGGGATATCTTTAGGAAGCAGCTATCTGTTCCAGGATGTGCTAGGAAAGCGTCTAGATGAGACACACCACTCCGAGTCACCATGGAGCTGGTGCACAGGGTGAAGGTCTAGATGACCACTTGTGGTCATCTCCTGTCATTTTTCTATTAACTGAGACCAGAGGTATAGTTCAGGGGTATGTAGAACTGAGTTTTTTTGGTACTTGCAACAGTTAAAGACGTTTTGATGTTCCTCCCCTCTCTTCCCTCCCACCCGCTGTATTTGGAGGTGTTTGCTTCAATGTCAGCAAAATTTGACAGTTGTTTCTTACACATTTCTCTAAGTACAGATGCGTAACACTGCTGTCACCAGGAAGAAATGTGGGGTTTCACTTGTGGTCAGAAAGAGGTCTGAAGTTTGTATAACACTTTTTGTTCCTAGACAATTTTTTGTTCCTAGACCATTGTATATCACTGTGATTTCAGAGCATGGCACAAATCACTTTGCTGATGCTTGTGGTTTACTCTCAGTAAATCAGCAGAAGAAAGTGTCTCATGTAGGAAAAGGTTTTCACAAAAACGAAGCAGTCTGAGTGACATAGGTGGAGTAATTTCCGTTTTCCTTTTTATTCTTGGCCACCAACCATCGTCAGCAGTTTTGCTCTGCATCTGTAGACTGTTGCAGGTTGGGTTAGATTCTGAAGCTGCTTCTTATTTGTCTCAGGTCAGTGGGAAAGAGTAAAACTGAAAGAAATAATCTCCAGTATCCCAATCTACAGAGTCAAACCTTGCTCTTATTTTGAACTTCCTTTATCTCAGAAGAGAGTTTCTACCAGGAACTCAAACTTTACAGGTTCAAATGCCCTTTGCAGGAGAACTTCTCATATGAAATACATATAACTGACCCACACTTGTATTTGCTCTGTTATAAATGCAGGCAAATGAGCCAAAATCTTCAAGGGCATCTGTGAATTCTAGATGTAGAGGGAGGAGTGTAGGTGGGGAAGGAGCTGAACTAGTGCTTATGTGCCAGCTAAGCAGATTATATTAGATCAGTCACTGGCAGGAAAACCATGAGTAGTAGTAGACCAAAAGGCACTGTCTACTTGCAGCAGTGCATGTGTGTCTAGATCTTTTTTTTTTTTGGTCAAGCTGATATGAATATGGGAGATGTTGAGAAGGATAATGTTGTGTATTTGGATGTTTTTCTTTGCTTTTGTCTGTTTGTTTTATGAAGTCCTGAGATGTGCTTGGGAGCCCCAGTCAGTCCTTTCGTACCACTGATGTCTGGAAAGTTGACAGGTCCTCTCAGCTGGGGTAACAGGCGGTTAACACAATAGTAACAAAAATAATTTGCCCTAAACCATGTTTTTCCTCATCTCAGTCTGGGGTCTGTGGCTAAGGGAGAGGAATGCGGCTACTACTTCAAATCAGGCTGTAGACTACATTAAAGATTTGAGAGCTGCAAATGGTTCTTTTGTTTTCCCCGTATTATCCTAAGCTGTGTTCAGCATTTCCTGCAGCTGTGCATCTGGGTGGCTTTTCCTCAGCAGTAATGCCAGTTCATCAACGTCAGCTGTGGTTACTTGAAACAAAGTGGTTAAGCCTGCCATGTTCAGAGATGTGCCACAAAGCCATTTTGTTTTGTTGGCTCAGTGACCGATGATAGACCTATGGAGAAGAGATGTTGTAGGCAACACTTGAACAGTCTGAAGTAGTGGAAATTGTATTATGAACTGTCTAATGTCTAGTATTCAACATACATCAAGCTCATTTCCATGCTGAAGGCATAGTCCATTGCATCAGAGTCACTCGTGGCCAGAGTGAGCCTTGCGGGTGTGCACTACGAGGAAATCCACAACACAATCTGGTAAATTCACATGCACTGTTATATTAAAGCAAAGGTAATCTCTGCAGTGCTGTCTGAGTAATACCTTAAATTAAATAATACTTTAAATTAAGGGCCACTTTGATATCAAAAGGCCTCTTCTGTTTTCTATAAAAATTCATAAAGTCTTTCCCGGAACCTTGACATTAAAGAGGAAAATCATCATTAAAGCATTCATTCCTTATTGAGAGAAATTCAACTTGTTCTTCTTTAAGTTTGAAATTAATAGCAAGTCTGCTTTCTGCTCTTTGAATGTGGTGCGCTGTAATAACATATCGCAGCTTGACAGCGAATGCAGACTGTTTATTCCTTTGTAGAGTCACAAGCTGCTATATCAAACTTCTGTTCTTTCACTGGTAGAACTCTTTTCAACCATATAAAGCACAGTTATACCCGGAGAATTGACATTGAAAACTCCACTGCAAATATCTTTACTTCACGTCCTTGATCGTTATACAACATATTTTGCCCAGTTCAAAAAGGTAAAGATGTTATTTTCTAACAGCTGGTGTCGCTACTGGGCATGGACATCTGGATCTGGAGTTCTCTCCTGTTTGCATGTCATCAACAACCACCTTGGTCTGGCTGGGGCATGTTGCATGTACACTTGGTGCAGCCATCAAATGGGTCAGGTAGATTATATATTTCAAATACGTGAGTTTATATACACCGAAATAAGTACAACTAACATATTATAGGACTGTAATATATATTGCAAATATTTTCAATCGGTGTTTTCCTAAAGACATGCTGACATTTTCTGTGCAACGCCTATCTTTGAGTGTGTTCTGTATCTCCACACGGGATGGGATAGGGCAGTGCTTTGTATCTAGAGCCATATATGAAAGCCTGCTTCCTACTAACTTTTTGGGATATTTAAAGATTTTTTGCTGTATTTAACTATATTACTAGAGAAAGTAATTACCTAGAAAGAAACATATTTTCTGACCCTTGAAATTAAATTTCAGTTTTGGGAAAGCTTCCAGATAGATGGAAGAGAATTAATCGGGGATGGAGAAGACTTTTTATGTCTATGCAAAATATTCTCCTGCCTCTTACTCTAATTCCTCCAGGTCACTCTCTGTACCTTTGCTCCTTTTGGCATCCAGAGGCTGTTCCACAGCTATGGCCATTTTATTTGTGCTCACGTACCATTGACTGTAGCACTGTTTGTCATTTCTGACCTGTGTGCCACAGGTTTCCCCTTCAGTGACATAAGGGTTTAGTTAATATACTGGATTTTACAGCTTCATGAATGAAATAAAAATGTCCTGATCAAATGGACTATAAGCCTGGCAGGATATAGGTAACCTGCGTTTATGCACTACCAAAACCAAGCATCTCCACTACTGATTAGATTAGTGCCTTTGGGCACTAACTTAACAAAGATATTTAATAACAGTAATAAAACTAATCCCATTTCCAATATTCCAGGCACACTGAAAAGGTAGTTTTAAAATGCTTTTGGCATTGATCAGTTCTTTTGAACTGCCCCATAATGATATAAATGGTTTTATGCACTGAATGATGTTAACTTCTTTGACCTCCTGCTGATTTTGGGTGCAAAAGATGTATCAGGTGGCCACATGTGCCTACATTTAGCTGGGGTCAATATTATCTTAGCTAGCTAACTAGGATATATGTACCACATACACCTATCTTTCTAGGTGACTCAGAGCTACCTGCTGAGTGCATGGTGGACTATATACTGCTAAAGGCTAAGTGGAAAATGTTCTGCACCTTGAGCATGAAAAGACATGTTCTATCCCTATATTGTGAAATTCAAGCTCCAGATGGTGTGGACTAGAGGAATTATCACAGAATCTCAAGAAACCACAGCTTTGTTTCAATATTTTCTTTTTTTATCTCTTCTGCTGTTTATCAAAGGACTGCCAAGAAGTAGGAGGCTCTCATCTTGATTTCTCACTGAAATTAAGAGAAGTAGTTTTGTGTACATCTTCCTGAAGACTTTCCGAAACACTCCAGCTGGCATGATAATTTGTGAGCTATACTCATTCAGCTGCTAAATTGTAAACTGTATCCCTTGCATTGATTGTGTTCTGGTCTCCTAAATGAAACAGCTGTGGCTCTATTTACAGTCTGAGAAAGCTGGACCAGTGATAGAAGCTTGCAGTTTTAGTCATTGCTGATCGGCTGACGTAAAGGCAAAACCAATGAGGAGCATGTGCTTACTCTCTCTATAGTCTCTAACTCTGCCCGCATGTTGCCATTTAACTTGAATGGATCAGAGAAATCAGCATTCAAGGCTTCTGATAATTCAGGTCTGTGAGGGCATATTGAGTCTCAAACATCATAAGGAAGGATTGGTAAAGACTTCAGAAAATATAGCTATGTATTCATGGAAGTGGTAAAATAGAAAATAGTTTTACAAAGTGAAGAATGAAATGCAAAACGAAGGATCACAAGTTGTCTAGTGATGAGTCTGTAATTAAAAAAAATCTAAAATCTACTGTTTGTTTGGAAGTGTCCTGAAATTCTGTTGCCTCAAGCAGGCCTTCCTATAGATCCTTGTACAAATACACTGAAGTTGCTTCTGAAACTTTAGTGACTACAGAGAAAATGTTCCCAGATTTCTATTTATTTAGAGAATTCCCTTTGTCACAACAAACTCACAAATGTCTTGAGAATACTTTATTCCTGTGTTTGGTTTAGAAAACAACCTCTAATTGATGGCAATTATCATAGAGTGTAACCAAAAGATGGCAGCAGTCCAATATTTTTTTTCTACCAAGTAGACAAGAGACTGAGTTTATTTACTGTTTTATGAGCCCTGTTGTGTTATTGGAAAGGAATAATGCTATGGGTGCAAATCAGTTCCTTTTCCTATTGGAAAGGATGTGATTAAAACAATTTGAGAGGTAAAAAATACTTTGCAGCTTTTGTGTAAACATAACTGCAAACTTAATTTTATTAAATTGCTATTAATTGGACACTGCCTCTAGGATGTGGCAAGCAGAGAATAAACCACATTGAGAGGAGGCATTTGTCAGACCAAGTAGAAGTGTGATCGTTTAAACACTTTCATGCTGGACGATTCCCAGGTGGGACTTCGCCCTATAGTGACAAAAGACCCAACCAGAGCCCCAAAAAGGAATTAGCTTCCCAAAACATGAGGAACTGGAGAGGGGACCAGAAAGACTGATTGAGGCACATCTCCTTAGCCTTTAACAGTGAACGTCTGATTATTTCTAGTGTGCGATCTTAATACCTGTGTGCTTCAAGTTTCCTGGTGACGTTCACAAGGGAAATTACTAGATTAATGAAATGATCTTCACAGGCTTTCCCAAAGCCCTGTGAGGTCAGGGAAAAGGTTCCCAGTTATTTAATTTATTTCCAAATCAGCAGCAGTCCGGTGGCATCCCAAAAGTGCCTGAAATTGTGCAATGTACAAATATGCACCTTATGCTGGCTTTTGGATTGTCAGTGAAGTCGAGGCCATAACAAAACAGAAGCTTCCTCTCTTTGGCGAAAAAAAAAATTAGGGAAATAACTGTTTATTGGTCTTACAGTGCAGAAAAATTCCCAAACAAGAAAACCAAAATAACCAAGCACTCAAACAAAAAAGCCTTTACCCCCACCCCCAAACATTTTCAGGTTCAAGCACCTCACAAATCAAAGCACATAACATCTTCCAAAACATAGAAAATCCCTTAGGAAAAGGTTTCTCATAATCACAAATTTCCTTGCAGGAGATTGCTCAACAACTCTTAAGCAACATTTCCATTATGTGCAAAGCAAAACCAAAAGCTTGTAGTGTTCCAGCACGCATTCACTTGCTGCTGTAACTGGGAGTCTGTTCTTAGTCTGCTTTACTCTCAGCTCCTTTGTAAGGTGAATATGAATTCGAAATATAATCCTGGTAACTGATCTTCACAGTTGTGAAGTGGCGTTATCACCTTGTTAATGTTTTTCATATATTTCGGCAGGAGTAATGCCTGATATTCAACCGGTGCGGTACACCACTGCAGAAACACTTTGGGAAGTTGAAGGCTGTCCTGATCAGGGACCATTTATTCATTTATTTTAAATGATGAAAATTCCACTAGCATTTTCCTCTGACTTAGTATTTACTTTTGGTAGCTCAAGGTTCCAGACTGAAGACAGACATGGGGAATAAATAAAAGAAACAAGTACAATGTGCGATTCATATACTTTTGGCTTCAGAACAGAAACTGTTTGTCCAAAAGAAGCAGGGTGAGTAGGACTTGCTTTTTCCTACATAAAGTTTTAAGAGAAAAGCTACAGGAGAAAAGGGTCACAAAGACTCCGATAGGTGAAACGCGATGGAAAATTTGCCTGCCTTTTGTACAACTGTCACCTTTTTTTGTGCCTTTTGACTTACCCTGATATTGGATGATTCTAATTCTAGAACTCTGAATTGCCACTGAATTTTATTTCAGAAGGGGAAAAATGAATTCATTCTTTGTACCAGCAAAAGAAGGCTTAACCTCCTGCAGAAATTCTAGTTCTTTCCTTCATCTCCCTGCCGTTATTTTTCAGGCGACTGCTATCTGCAGATGTGAAGGCATACCTTGTTTTATTCGCAGGCCTGCAGCCTCACAGTCCTCCTCTCAATTAGTGCAGTGCAGTTAGCATCAAGCCAAATTTACAAGCCAGGAGAGTTTGACATCAGCGGGAGTAGTCTCAGGAAGGAGTGCACAACATGACTCCAGCAGAGGCACATGAACTCCTCAAGCTCTTTGTTAAATAAACAAAATGTCGATGTTTGTGGTGAGTTAAACATCTGCACTTCACTTTGAGCATTAAGCGAACTTTGAAAATGCCATTGCCTCTGTTTTAATTAAATTCAACAGTTTGACAAAACTTGGCTGTCAGCAGCACTTCTAAAAGGAGTGACCAATAAAGAATGGTGTCTTTTATCGCATGGAAAAACCAGATGTACTAACGTTTTTCTTTTTTTGGTGGCTCACGCATGTACACTTCATGTGGATGGTGGTTCCACTACCGGTCTTACTAACTGCGGTCAGTTTTTGTCTATGTGGTCATTAATTTATATGCTAAAATTCAAGGTTTTTCTTCTTAAGAAAAAGTTATATAGGAAGAGGAAAAAAGAGGATCAGTCTCACAGTTATACTTAAGCTTAAGGATTCTTTTATTTTATTTTTTCAGGAGGAGTTTCAAAATGATCATCCAAATTTTTTTTTCAAAAAAAGCAAAAGCGTGAAATTATTTAGAGATTTAAATATCTTCTGAAAAACATTTGAGAAAACCTGGACTATAACATTAGTTTACATTAACCCCAGCAGAATTAGAGATGTGTGTGATTTTTTTTTTTTTTTTTTTTAATAGCTTTGACTGACTTTGTTTTTCTGATGAACAATTTACTACTAAATGTACTATTTCAGACAATACAAGATGAAGAAAAGTATGTCCCAGGAAACTATTTTAATATTTCCAAAAAACATTTGATATCTGAATTTGATTAACGAAGAGATTTGGATGCCATTCATAAAACTGAAGTCTGCTGAACAGGATTTGGTCTCACAATGTCCTGGTCTACTGCTCTGGTCTACTCGTGGGATGGAGACCTAGAGTAAAACTTCTTCTTGGAGTGAACAGGGCAGTATTAATCCTGAAGTAACCCATGTTTTGGATGATTTTTCCAATGGAAAAAGGTGAAACTTGTCATTGTGAGCTATGTTCCTTATTTCACATTAATCAAGGAGCAAAACGCTGTAACTCAAAAGCTGAGGAAACTCTAAAAAAGCTCACAGGCAGGAGCTGACAATAGTTTCCTGAGGTTGAACGTGTCACTTGTCACTGATCCAGGCAAGCAGTGTTGGCCACAGCCGGCTCCTTCTCCTAGAGAAGGGTTCAGAGGAGGCAGCCAGCACGTTCTCACAAAAGCCAGCCCTGCTCCCTCATGGATCTAGGCCTGGAACGGGAGCGGTCCTTGGAGTCCTGCAAGCACCTGCGAGTCATCTGCGATCTAAGAGCAACAGGATCACCACCTTTGGTACACAAGGTCAGGCACATGAAGTGGGTTTTTTTTGTTTTTTGTTTTTTTTTTTTTTCTTGATTGCTTTCTGACTCTGGCTTTCTGGCATCATTAAGTATGTCTGATTTGTTTCTGCTTGAATGAAATGTTTTGTTTAATCTCAAATGATCTGTCTTAATTGGCTGAGTATGTGGAAACATTTCAGTTTGGGATGGATCCAAAACAACAACCACTAACTTTTTTTTCTGTTGGCTACCGAATCCCCCCCCCTCCCAAATCAATTATTTACGTGGTTTCTGTTTTAACATCAGCTGCGGAGGAACCTGGTAGGATTATGCCTTTGTTTGAACATGAAAATCAACGTGAAATGTGAAGCTATGGATCAAAATCAAAGCAAGATCAGAGAAGCAACCAGGATAGAGAAGAGAGGGTGGTTTGCTGGTTTAGATGTATGTATTTCTTTCTGATACGCTTGAATTCTATCTGAATTCATATCAGAGTCTCTTAAGTTGATGTTATTTGGGATTCAGGGTTTCCTTTGTATATAGAAATAGAGCTAGAAGGTCAGTTCTGGGTATCGAACCTAGTCTGTTTTTAGGTGATGCGCACATTCCGGTTCAGGATGGTGTTCACTTGTCATTAAATAATGTGAGCACCAGGTTTAGATCAGAACATTATGACAAGTTTTAAACTTGTTAAATGTCAGCAGATTTTTGCACCGGGGCTTCGGATTTTAAGTCAGCATCAGAGTTACAACTTCCAGCCACTCTGAGCTTCAGTGTTTTCAACTGGGATTTCCAGATTAGGTACATCTCTAGCGAAGGTAAAATATAATGTGTAGGAGACAGGATGAAAGACAGACAAATAATTTTTCACGCTTGTCTTACAATAATGTAGTAGAGAATAGGAATGGTAATAGCGCTGTTAGAAACTATCCAACACAAATACAATTTGAGGAGATAAATGAGAGTTTTGGCTGTATCTTGTTGCAGAAAGGAGCCAGACGCGTGATGGAAAACCCATGTCGCCTCTCCCGTAGAGCCAAGCAGAGGCTGTGGGTTTTTTCTGCCCCTTATGGGGGTGCGTTTACTTCTGAAGTGGTTGATTCTCAGATGGAAAATAGGAATTTAAAAAAATCCATTTTTCTTTGTTCAAGCACAAATTAAATAACTGCAATTTGCTTTATCTGCTGTGGCATTGGAGAGATGGAAATAGCTTGCTTAGGTGCTGGTTATGGATGCACTTACTGCCCCTTCTTTCTCCTCTTCAAGCCCTCCACTGTCTCAAGCTGTCACTTGATATGTTGGCAACCGAATGAAATGCATACAAATACTGTTATTTTGCACTGTAGTCACAGGAAAAATGTTAAAGCGGTTACCGGGTAAATTCAGCTTGGATTAAGTGGAACATACCTGCCAAGACTAGCTCATATGAAGAATGCAGTAAAGAATATGAAGTAAGGTTAGAAGGTGATGTTTTAGGTAGGCTAGGTACATCATTAGGATCAGTCCAGGGGTCATTTCTGATAGATGANACAGCCAAAAGTCATAACTGGATGCTGCATACCTTTGAAAAGGCAACACTGAAAAATTTAACCGTCCAAATTACACCTTTGAAGCACTGCAAGATATAATATAGACTTCCCGTCAGATGCGCTTACGTCTGTCTCCAAGTCCAGAGTGTTAGATCACATTCAGGTTTTCTCAACAACAAGGAGGGCTTGGAATGTAATTGAAAGGAAATAAAAACTGATGCACAAGGTCTGTGGAAAACAGTGAGTGAGTCAGTAGCCACGCTTTCTGGGAAACCTTTCATAAAAAAAAAAAAGGAGAAATTAGTCAGCTAAGAGAATGTGATACTGTAGAGAAATGAAATTTCTCTAAACAAGTGGGTCTTTGTGGTGCTGATTTGATGATCATATTGAAATGTTTGAAGGTACTGCTAGTGGCCGACACTTGCTCCCAGTGCTGGACTATGTCCTAACGCCCTGCACTGGCTGTGCTGATGGGTTTGCTAATCTGGGTGGAGAGCTGAAACTCTTGCAAGTGTTGGTTTCACAGCATTAACTCCAGCTTTGTATACACTTCTTAGTCTGTAAGATATGAGGTCCTGACACAGCATTATCCACTTGCCATCTGCCTTCCCATTCCTGTACTTTTGCTACAAAGCAGTGCTGCAACGATTATACTGGAGGCACGGGGAGAGGAAACTGCAACTTCTTTTTCGCCTCCGAAACTGCCTCCAAACTAATCCCCACTTAAGCTTTATACTGCAAGCTATTTATTACAGAGAAAAGGTTGTCTTAAGACCTTGAGTTGATAATTTTTCTCCAAGTTTTTCTGTTAGCCTCTCCTGCGAAAGTAGTTTTATTAAAAAAAAGAAAAAAAAAAAAAGAAAGGCTAGCTCACCAAGTGTCATATGCCTCACCCCACATGTACTATATAGCTTACTTTCTCTAGTTCTTGGTAGTTGAGAAATCACTATATAAGGAGAATAAAAAAAAGAAACGGTTGGGAAAAAGTTGGGTCAGTTATTTGTGAAGTTGTAGAGTTTTTTGCCTCTTGCCAATAGTTAAATTAATTTTATAATGGTAATGCCAACAACAGTTGGGATATGAGCGCAACATAATGGCCTCCATTTGATTATTTTACTCTGGTTTTCAGCTGCCAATAATCTTCACTAGTATCACTTGTACCTAACACCTTTATCGTTATTTTTACAAAAGATAGCAAGGATCGGACTGAGCTCCCTTCTCTACTGGTGATTAGATCAGGATTAGAATACACTGGCAGGGCAATGTGGTAATACCAACTCGCCACCTTCTACTTGGTTATGATTTACTCAGTCCTAATTCCCAAACTTTCTACCCTCAAAGTAAATTACATGATTAGTTTATAATTTTTTTCCTATAGTCATGCTACTGTAACTCAATGAAGTCTATCAGTCTCTGCTTTATTTCCTATTTTCACTGTTAAACAAAAGTGAAATCATGACTAGGAGGCCAAACATGATGTAGTAGGAATAAATAAATGGGATTTTTTTTCCCCTGTATACTTGCAGTATCTTTTCTTTAAGTGCTCCAATATTATTTTTCACAAAAAGTCAAGAGAATAATTTGACTAGTCTATCATAACTTTTCCATCTTGTGAGTGGATTTTATTCTTACTGCATAGAACAGAATACAGAATAAATTTCTAGCTTCATAGTTTGTCTAATTACCTGTTGTCTAAAATGGGTAATATCTTAAAGGGCAAGAAATATAAATAATTGCCTAATACTTTTAATTGAATTTGGGTAGTTTCCCTTAAAAACTTTGCCTCCTGCAGCAAACTTTTAATCCTATGCTAAAGTAGAAACTGAGTATAAATGTTGCTTTGAGTAGAATAATGTGGAACCAAATATAAACCTCCTGCCTACTATAGCGAGCTGTGCAAGATATGCACAGTGGGATTTCAGTCAGGAAATTGAGAGATTAAGAATAGAATTCCTCTTTGCAGAAGGAATAATCAGAGACTTTTTTGTGTGTTTAATCACTCCAGATAAGGCAGCTGAAGTTGTTCTTTTTCATATTGCTTCAATGAAACATCTTGATTTAGGATCTTTGGGTTTGGTTTTTTTTTTGGATGGCATTGCATGCTGAATCGCATTTACCAAAAAAGGGTGAGTGATGATGTCCAATAGATTAGTACCTACGACTTCAAAATGGAAATACAGAATTATTACATATGCAACTCTTATGGAAAACATAACATGAAAACTCCATGTGCCCTTACATATAATGCAGGCAAATAAGAACGGTAGTACTGTAACAGAGTCTTGGTAAGCTATGTTTATTTATATTCACACCTCTAAATGTAAGTGTTGAAACTCTGGAAGGCATTATCCTTAAGCTTTGCCTGGATTTTTCTCATCAAGAATATATTGTAAAAACAATGTTATCATCCTGAGGCAAAGAGTTGGAATATATTAATCTAATATGATAGGATTATTAGAAATATTAACCATTGGTCTGAGTCATCACTTTCCACTATAATTCTGAACTCCATTGGCAGTAACCATATGTACGGTCTTCGGTACATACTTGGCTAAAAGATCTAACAGATACGACGACTTTGAAGCTGGGATTGGGAATGTAAAAACCACCCCAAAAACTAGTCATACAAGGACACGGATCAAAGTCCAGAATAGAGCAAAATACGTGTCTCTTAAGTCTGGATTTCCATTTGTTTTTTACAAAATAGATGTTGGAGAATCTGTGTTTTATTTCCCTAGTAATCTCAGAATGCAAATAGCTGGGTTTATAAAGAACAGCCTTACATTTCGTTACAAGGTAAATATTAATTTTTTTTTTTTTAAATCAACAGTCTGGTTTTCAGTAGTTTGAATTATCAAAGCCCCTTCGATTTCTCTCAAAGAACACTTTTGAAAGTGCTAATTAGTCCAGATATTTCTTCTGTCTTATCTCGCTGTTGACACTTTATATGAATTCTTTTTATCTTATATTATAAACCATCCTATATTTATTAATAGCATATATATGGTTAATAGTGTTCAAAAGAAATCGCTCTAAAGTGCAAAAGTTCTATGGTTTACATTTTATCATGGCACATTGTGAGCGGCAGTTTTCTAAGTACTCTGTCCAGGGCTGTCTCTGAAAGAACATCCTGGTCCCAGCATCCAGGATGAAATGTGCGTTAGGTTAGGTAGAATTTATGAGAATGGTTTAAAGGGTTTAATTTTGTCTTATGTATGTTATAGTTTTCAGAAGCTTATGAAGAAGAACAGAGTGAATCGTTTGCCTTGATTAGACTATAGAACTACCTGGTTTTTGTACCTGGAAACAGGTGTCAATTATGGGTGCTGGTTCAGCGACGAAAGAAGACACGTGCAACAGGCGGGGATAAGGCAGTCAAGGATGCGTAGAGAATAGAGGAAAGACAGGAGAAGACTACTGGGGTGAAAAAAGAACTGGAAAGGCATTTGCTAAATGGTTAAAGGTCTGTTCATAGAAGAAAACTGCAGATAGAGATGAGGTGGCCGCGTGAGCAAATCTGCAATCTGAATAAGAACGGTGCAACTGGGCTGACAGACATTGAGCTCTTTTCAGCTGTGTTTCATTTTCCTTCATCTGTTAACCAGGAAACAGGTATTATTTCATCTTACACATGGGGATCAGAGGCAGAGAGAGATTTATTTAAGGTCATCCAGGAAGTCTGCAGCAGAACAGGGAACTAAACCAGGAATTTCTGAGTTCCAGACCAGTACGCTAACCATGGGACAGCTCATTTCCTCTCTACAGGAGTTTCTGCTGCCAAATTGCATCAGATGAGAACAAGTCCCTCTTGTTTACATTTCTTTAAAACAAACCTTCATTAGGACTGGATTCAATACATCACAAATACATTATCAAGATTACCATGAGTTGTTTAATAAATCTCTAAATCCTAATGATAGGATTGGCTGGTGATGCAAAGGAAAATGAGATCACAAGATTCAGGAAAAAGGCAAGCAAGAGTTATCTGAGGAGAAAAGTAAGGTTATTTTCTGATGCAAGGAAAAAGAATTGAAAAAACTCTGAGAAGTTTTTCTGAATTGGGAAAAACTTGTTTGTGTGATTGAATATGCCAGTATAATTTAAAAGTTCATTTATTATGAAATAAAATCTGCTTGTTTGAATACTGTGTCTCAACAAATCCCTTGAGGCTGTTTACATAAAGGAAAACAATCTGCCAATGGTAAAAATTTTACTCACTTCCCTCATTTCCCAGTTCTTTCTTAAGAAAAAAAAAGAAGAAAAAAAAAAAGAAAAAGGAAAAAGGAAAAAAAACTTTTGTGCAATGCTCTTAAACTTGCGGAGATCATCCTGTTGCAAGAGCCAACTGTCGCCTAGCTGCTATCCTCCGCAAAGGATGTTGCTCAAGTCATTAATGGAAAAAAACTGTGCTTGAAAAACAAAACAAAACTGTTTATGCTGAGCATTATGGATCCTTACTAGATTATAAGTATCGCTTAACACCTTGAATAAACTGCAGTGATGCTCTTCATTTTTAGGGAGACACTGCATTCTGCACCGCAGCTCCAGGACAAACAGCTCTGTGTTTATGTGTCTGTTACTGTTCCTGGACATAAGTCAGGTTATGGTTTCAGTATGGTAACTGTACAGACACACCCAACCTGTCTTCTAGCTTCTGTTTTTCCTAGGTACTTATACACTCCAGTTCTCATCATATCCCTTTCAAAGTGTTTTGTCTTTTGCATCATTTTTTAATGCAGGTTTTACTAACTGCACTAAATTTAGGTCTCCATATTGCCAGTATTATTCCTTCCACGGCTCTTGCTCTAATGACAGCCATGCAGTCAGGTCTGTATTTTGACTGTGAGTGAACAGCCGTTCATTCTTTTGGCTGAGCGCAGTCGTGGCCCTGCTGAAGTCGATGGGGGTTCCCTCTTTGACTTCCATGAGGTTTGACTTTCAGCCTGTGCCTCAAATGAATGTCAGAAAGTTCCCAGCGACAGCAGCTAAAGCCTAGAGATTTGGCTAAATGTGTCTGCAAAGCCGGCATCGCAGTTAGCTCTGCTTATGTGACGAGACAGGTGGATATGTCTTGTGGATGTCCAATGGTAGTCACATATACATGCCTCCAAATGCAGGATTTGTTCATAAACTGACAATGTTATAAACTGACTCTTCATTTAAACCTTTCACAAATTTTCTTGTCCAGTTTTTTTGTATTATTTAGGACTAATATTCAGCAGCCAAAATCTAGGTGTAGAGAAATGGGTGAAAGTACTTCCTCTTGGCCTTTTCTGCTATTTCATAGTCATGAAAACATGTCTTTTTAAAAATAAATGTCTGAGTTTCTCTTGCTGCCCAAAAGAACATTAAGTGTTTGTTTGTTATCTATCAGAAGAATACAGATATAAAACTGCTTTTACACATGCACATGTTCCTTTCTACCCAACACTGGAAACTTATCTTCTATAAGTCTGTATCAGGAAGGGGAGATACAGTGTTTGTAAGCATCTTTAGGGCTTACATTCCCTTTCCTTAACTTTTCCCTTCACAGCATATGGTACATTGACCGTGCTGTTTGGTTACTGCCTTTATGTTCCTTTTGCCAAAATACTTCTGTATGCTTCCTGGTCTCTGATACTCTTCAATTAAATACCACACGCTTCCCTCCTATGCTATTAGTGCATCCACTTGTTCTTCTCTTAACTCCCTCTTCTGTTTTGTTTGGCAATGATTTTCTTTTCTTTGCCAGGCTTTTGGCTCCATATACTTTTTTTTGCATATGTGTGTGTGTTTCAACAGGACATATTACAGGTGAACAGTATCCTAAAGCTGTTCTCACAAATCTTTCGGTGAAGGCAGGATGATGTATTGGGCGAAGGAATACATGGTTTTGTCTTTGGCAGGTAAGTGGTGATTATTCTAGGCCAGCTGTTTTCCCTGTTCCCTTATCTACAGTTTTGGTACTTGCACAATTTCTTTCTCTCAGCCTTTTAACAAAGAATAAGAATTCTGGACATGCATCATCAATCTCCAAGACTAGAATAGGCTCCAACAGCAGAACATTATTTCTCAATTTTATCCACCACCTTGTTTTACATCAATCTTCCCAATAATTTACAGCGCTGCTGTGTCTGTCAAGATGAGTCTTCTGCTGTGTTTAAAGGTGATAATTCTGAGTGGAAATGGTGTGCCTTTGCCCNAAAGCTGCAATTTTTCTTGGATAGCAAAGTATCTTCTCACCAGTAATCTCCCTTGTGCTCTTTAGCTCAGTAGGTTCCCATGCAACGTATTGTAATCTGACTTCTCAGAATTGGGAATAGGGTGAATATGGGCACATATTGCAAATTCTCTTTTGATAAATAGATATGATTGAGCTCCCTAGAATGGGGTTGGTAAAATAGTAGCTATTTTTCAAGTGTTTAAATGATTTCACTGCTTTCTTGCTATCAATTATGATGAAAGTCAGGTCCTTGGTCTACCTGACCACTT
>WAAD01027283.1:3960-16926 GCA_013389945.1 Fregata magnificens | reverse complement strand
AATGACCGTGGGTGAGACGAGAATGATCACTCCAAGTATTGACTTATAACAACTGGCAGCCAAGGAAAGAAGAACATGTCACACTGACTTGGATAAAACACGGACCCTGATGTCTGAACTCCCAGTTAAGAGCTCTGCTGGAAATGTAAAGAAGGCATGAAGGAATTCTGGACACTTATGCAGGAAAGTAATTTATGCTGCCAGCACAGACATATGTTTAAGCTTTGCTTTTCCATTCAGAAACCAAACAGTTCCCGTATGCCAGTTGACTAGTAAGTGTTGGCTTGTTTTGCAAAGGCTGTCCTATGTAGCTGCAAATACTGCTAGCTGCAGTGCGCCTGAATGGGTAACAGGATCTCACAGCAGTTTAAAACCTCTTCTGCACCCCTCCTCTGAACTTACAGAGGGAAAGAGGGGTTTGCCATACAGTAGCACAGCCATGGCGCACTCACTCTTGGAAACATCAGACCTTGTAATAAGCTCTAATACAGAGAGGCTGTATTTAGGTCTCCATCAAGCACAAACTGTACACCTGTCTGCTCCGATGTCCAAAATCCTTTCTGTTATCTGTAACTGATGACCACCTTCACGATCCTGGTGCCCCTCTTACTCTATTGCAGATCAGCTCACCTACGAGTCTTGCAGTTAGATTGCCTCTTCTACTCTTACAAAGCTATGTAGTCCTCTTCTGCTATCCAAAGCTGCTTTGCCTCTGTGGTTCCTCACTGTCCACTCATTGTACGAGCCCTTTTAAAGACGCTGTTTGTCATAGTCCTTTTTGTTCTGTTCAAGTAAACCCCATTTCACCACTTTTGCCTCTTGGAGAGGAAGAAGGACAACGGAGGGGGGACTTGTTTTATCCTGTTCCAAACAGCTCCTTGACACAAACAAAGTCCAGCAAAAGAGCAGTCCTTTCAGACTAAGGTAACAACCCTCCACAGTCCTGACTGACGCTACCAGTCACATCAAGTGGCAGATTCTGCATACAACCAGGGTGTCAAAGATACAACATGTATTAAGTAACAGTTTAACCAGAATTCCTATGTTGGACAGACAGATTCCCAAACTATCTTAGAAATATCTTGAAGGTGGTGGTGGCTTCCCACAACAGTGGCAACATGGAAGACAGCATTGATGAACCTAGAGAAAAAAGGGACCTGATATTCTTGCCTGAAGGCAGGCAGATGACAACCAAATAAATCCAATTTTCCAAACCCTGCGTAGTTCAGTCCACTTTATTCACCTGCAGTGTTGTTTTGTTTTGCTTATACTCTTCCTCATCATGTAAGAGGGGCATATAAGAGAACAAGACAACCAAAATATGATAGAAAGATGTTATTTGCAACTCAAGCATCGTAAATAAACTCAGTAAAATTGCAGATATCAACTCTAAAGTGGAGGTGCATGTAGTAATCAAGGAAGGGAAATAACTACGGTTTGTGAGGTGGAAAGGCAAGGATGGAAGACAGAACTGCATCCTGTCTAGGAATATAGTTGAAAGGAAGGACCAAAACCAGAGATTCAGTAGAGCACTGCCTGTTCCTAAGTAAAATTAAATAATGGTGAAAGTTTAAAGGAACAGATGAGAGATCAGTTTGAATCATTGATGACGGCTGCACATACATTTGCACATACAGATACTCACAGATGATGAAAATAAAGATGAGGAACATGACCAGTTTGGAGTATAGGATCTCAAATTTATATCAGATCAAAAAAAAAAAGCCACAACTATGAAATAAAAATGTAAGCCATACGAAGCAACCTTAACAACAGTAAATAAGAGGGAAAAAAACCCCTGTGCACATAAATCTGCTACAAAAATCAGATAAATTAAGCATGGAAAATGCAATAGTGGACAAGAATTTCTTGTTACTGCTTAGAGCAGTCAAAGCAACAAGGAAGATGCCACCAATGAGGGCACAGAAACATTCCTTCTTAAGAGAAGAGAGAAAGGTCAAAATCCAAATAAATAACAAATCCTTTCAAAAGCCACTTGTTGAGAAAAACCACCTCAGAACCAGTAAAACCTAAATGATTCATACACTGGAAGGAAAGAAACTGCCATCCTTGAGGGTAAATAATTTTCTTGAGTCACATTTATTTTTCATTTTCAAAATTTTGGATTTACAAAAATCAGATTGCACTAGAAATGCACCGAATCATATGCACTGAAGATATGTAATTGTTGTTAATACTGAAGAAAGAAGTCAGAGAGTAGCCCAAAGCCTCCCATTTTCAAGTATTCTCTAGAATATTTTGGCATGCATGTAATTGGTTCAATAGATTTGAACTGTTTTTTCCTCCTCACTCACAAAAAAATCATGCGGAAGCAAGAACCTGGAATAAACAGTGTAATTTGGCACGTTTTCTACTTGGTTTATAGCTATCTATAAAATGCCCAAGATCATTCTGAAATGTCAGCAAAAGAGAAAACAGTGGCTAGAATAATTTTTTAAAGTATGCTTTTGAAAGCTCTTAAATCAAAAGAAAAAAATACATTTGCCTTCATAGGGAGATAACATTACAGTTTCAAAATAACTTTTTAAGTATACAGGAATGTAGATGAAGAAAGAACAGCACTTGCCTGATATAAACAGAAAATAAGGTTTTTAAGAGGTTATGCTGCAATCCTTTTGTGCTTCCTCTGGTCTCAGAATATATAACTCAGCCGCATTCTTTTATTGCCCTGAAATGTAGCCCAGCCAGAGATTTGGGCTTTCATTCATAAAGAATGTTACGGAAATTGGAAAGAACAAGTGAACTAATGCAATTTATTTCAGAATACTGGCAATTCTGATCAACACCCTCAAACAACAAAGCTTTTCGTAATTTTTGTACTGTGCCTCCTCTCTTGGATTAATAGGAGAGATAATGTACATGAAGTATGGCTCTGGCTCCTGCTGTATCCCTTATTTATCACCATACCACAGTTCAGTGGGGGCTTTAGCAGGGAAAATACAGAAATATGATCAGGTCAGTATACTTCATATAAACTTTTTTGGCTACATATCCAGAGTCTCAGCACGAAGTCAACCTGTGCTCTCTGTACAGAGAAACCTCAAAAAAAAGGCTTTGATGACACCTGCATCTCCCTTTTCCTGGAGAGTGGGGGAAAGAAGGAAGAGAGAAGAGAGTTGTTTATTGAGAAACTTAAAAAGCATATTTAATTCTATATAATTTTCAATAAATAACTGCTCCAAATTTGAATTTAATATTCAAAATGACATCAAAAATTAAATGCCTGAACCAGCTACTGAGCAACTGGCATAAAAGTAAAGCATCCACACCAGAAATTACTAAAATTGGCACAGACTATACACAGACAGCAATCAGATCTGCTAAACACAGCCTAACATGATGCTTTTATCAGGGAAGGTAATCATACCTGCTACAACATTTGAAGTACCAGCACCTTAATCACTTTTGGCTAAACATACAAGGTGTACTTTAGCATTTTGGAACAGGCTGCCCAGAGAGGTGGTGGAGTCGTCAACCCTGGAGGCGTTCAAAAAAGGTGTAGACGTGGCACTCCAGGGCCTAGTTTAGGAGTCATGGTGGTGTTAGTTGATGGTTGGACTTGATGATCTTAGAGGTCTTTTCCAACCTTAATGATTCTATGATTTCAACAATTCCTTTTGCTGTGTGTAGAGTACAGTTTTTCAGACTACATTCCTTGTCTCTGTGCAGCTTCTATACGTTTATCTCAAGTACAACTCCTCACTTTCTTTGTGCAAAATATGCACACACAAAAAAAAAAAAAAAGGAAAGGGATGAGAACCACCTACAGGAAGCAAAGATGCAGCACTTACTTTTAAAAAGGCTATTTTTCATCTTGTGTCAAGGGTTAGCTAGAACTCAACATAGGAAACAGTAAAATGATTATGTAAGCATCTCCAAATGTTGCCAAGTCTCCTTTCTTGAGGTAGCTGTTCAATGTTCTGATTAGAGATTTGCACTATTGTGCCAGGAGAGACCGGTCGATCAATGATATTTCTCAATAATATTATATTTAAATTCATGCAAAAAATTTTAAAATGATAGGTTAATGTCCCAAAAAGGGCATTTCCAGAATTAGATAAAAGTGCACTCAAAAGGTTTCTGCTTATTTAGTATATGGACTTGCAGGGATTACATACACATCACACTTAAAATATTTCCCCACCCCAAAACAATATATGTAACAAAAACTCAGGGTGGCAAGGGAAGACAGTTTCGTTGAGTATGTTGTCTACATGCCTATTTTTTTAATCTGATGGACACAAACCAGTGATTTGCTCAGTCATCACTGCTGTTTGAATAGAAATGCTCTGAGGTTCCCATTCTACAAGCCAAATCTTTTGAGTTCTATGTTGCAGCATCACAGGACTCAACAAAATTTGTAACTCGTTATTTCAGCCTTCTTTGATGAATAGATATAAAAATAAATTTAAAAGTTTAATGGCATTAATCCACTTCTTTCAAAGTGGAACTTTTTGTAAATTACTTATTGCCTGCTAAGCATTTATTACAATCAATAAGAAAAAATACAAGTGAAAATGTCTAAAGCCTACAAAACAATCACAGTGATCTTTATTTTGACAATTTCTCTTATTCATTCTCCATTCATATGGAGTTCTTTTAAAAGAGAGAACCTTTTCTGGACAGTGTCTGAGGTGGTATAAAAATGCTCTTGATAAAAATAAACCCACCCATTCCTCCAAATTGTGAAGTTTTTGGTCTTATTTTAACAGTCTAATCTATCTCTTCTTGAGACAAAAGGGAACCCATACATCCTGCAACAGAACAAGATGGATTAAACAGATGAACTACAATAGGACATTTTTCAGCTGATTCCAGACAGTGCCAGAGGGGCACCAGCCTGTTAAATCCAGGGTGCAGTAGTTCAGGCAGGGAATTCAAGCTAGCCTATGGAGAAAACCGATAGCGACCCAGCAGTAAATTAGGGTGCTAGAGCAGACTCAAAGAATTCATGAGGCTGTTTCACACTGCTCTCGCCAATACAGAGTTCCCTGTGCGCAAGAAGGCCTTTGCTGCTACCAAGTACCCTGAACTCAGTTGGGTACAACATCCTCCTTCATCAGAAAAAGACTCCAGCCTGACTAAAGCCAGGGTGCAGAAGTCCAGGCAGGGAATCCCAGTCCACCTGCAGAGATATGAACCACTAAATTAGATAAGGAGTCTTACAGGGGTCCCCCTGCCACCTTCAAATTACGAAGTGGGTAGGGACGAGCCTACAGCCAGGTTGCCCTGACTTGAGAGTGGTAACAGAGCATGGCCACAGTAGAATTATGCATGACTCTTAAAGGTACCTAAGCTTTCAGAGGTGGAAGGTAGGGACTAGACAAAGGTCGTGACAAGATAAGTCATAATCATGAGTGACAGGACTAATCAAGTGAGGAAGGCAGAAAACCTCGTGGCAGAATCGACTGGTGAGGTTTACAAAGGCTGAACACTACTTGCCAGAAAGAAAGAGAATACAATAAGAAGGAAGGGACTAATGTTCAACTTTGACATAGAATTTTTCAGAAAAAAGGTAAAACTTAGGGCTACTGATTTGACAGAAGTCTATGGATGACTACCCCATAGGAACAATCCAGACAGTGATGCTTGAAGAACAGCAGAAAACAGGTCTCTCCTCCAGCCTTCCCAAAATAAAGTAAATTAATAAACTCAGTGAGGCAAGAAGATCCTTAAGAAATTAGTTTGTCTGGAGATACTACATCCAATAAAAAACTATTAGTTCCCTCGGTTTGTGGGGGTTTGCACACATCAAAAAAGGGACTGCCCAAATCAGCAGCCTGTATGTTAGACAGCAGGCACCTACTTGTTTCAACTATGGTCACCTTGTAAACAGGGAAAAGTAACATCAATGAGGACAGAAATAATAAGCAGATGAGAGTATATAGCTCCCATTAGTGGTTTTATTACTGTTTTGGGAGTGGAATGACCTGGATTCTAAACTTGTGGTGAACAGGAACTTCCCCAAGTTTGGGAGGGGGGACAGAGTTTAAATCCAACAGCTCAATGCTTGGTGTCTGGGGCTTAGGGATGTTAGAACCAAGCAACTTTGAACAAGACAGGGATAGTCCTAATTTTTTACATAATTTCTTGGAAGATGACAGAGGAAGAGATTTCCAGTATGATGCATATTCTTTTCCTACCTATACAGAATATTTGTGCATACTACCCAAGTAAAATAGTTGTTGCCTCGATTGTTACTAACACTTTCCTTTACAGTGTATTTCCATAAACTGTTCCCTTTAACTGAACCTGCAAAGTCTAGAATACAGCAATATTAGTACCCATGGAAGGAATACAGGGGGGAAAAGCTCCGGTATTTTGTCTTACAAATGTATTAAGCGCACAAAAATACATTTCTGTCACTGACTGGGCATGCTTGGTTAGATGCAGAAATATTGGTATTGAAACTAAACATGTAGAAACTAACACCAAGTGATAGATTCCAAACAAAATGCTGGAGAACGGGTTTGTCCTGTCCTTGTTAAAGGATGGAAAAAGCTTTCAGAAGGTTCACTCTCAGCGGTAAATCAGCAGCTATTTAACAGAAGCAGGTTTCTGAAGCATCTTAACAACTCTCACTGGTGACTTGTTACATCTTACCACTGGTCCCTGCAGGTCCTGTACCCTGACAGGCAGAATGAAAAGATTCTCTAACGGGGCCACTGGCTGTCAGAAGCCACCAGCTGGCCTGCCAGGGCTTTGCAATTGCAGGGGCCAGCTGACAGTCTGGGTGTTGCTGACCATGCTGAGAAACGTGCCACCCAGCTGCTGTGTGGTCACGTCCATCTGGAGATCTCCAGCCAGACAAATCTCTGGGCCTGTCAGATCTCTTCAGCAAGCCTTGTTATGCAAATTCAATTACTCAAGTGTGCCCTATTACTGCTGGCTAACTGCTCCTAGAACCAATCTCACACTGACAGTCAGCTCACATTTTTACCCACCAAAAGTACCTCATTTATTCTTGCTCAACTATTGCCTTGTATCATTAAGGCAGAACAGACAGAGTCCATAGTACTGTAACCTCTCTGCAGTGGGTTACTATTCCTTGCAAAGAGCTTAGAGAGAAATTAATTTAAAAACACACAGCATCTAATCAAACACGAGTTAAAGCCACACTATCTACATAATTTACCACTAGAAACAGGAATTATAAAACTTTCACAGAATTCTAGCTTATGTGATGAGTATTTTAAAAAGCAAACAAATAAACATGAAACAATATTTAGGAAAGCAGTGAATCGTGCTTGAGGTACTTGCTTCAACACAGGGGTACAGGTAATGAAAAGCAAGATTTCTCATTTTATCTAGCATGCTGGTGTTTAGATTGTTCAACTAGCAGGACGGCTGCAGCAATAACCACCTACTTTTTTCACACATTTATTTACTGAATCTAATTTAGATGTAGTCTGAGCTATTAGTAGTTTTTCCTGATGCAGAGATATGAAAGACTTTACTTGGAGAATTCATCATGTAAATGCAATAATGTATAATAGAAAAGTTTGGTGAAGATTTAGAATGGAAGAGTTAAGCATCGTATTGTTGATTTGCTCAGCATATAAATAAAAGTTTCTGCTCAAAACATCATTGTGAAATTGCATGCCTTCATTTTGAAGTTATTCAAAAGCTGTCATAGGAAATGTTAACAGATAAAACACTGTTAGCTAGAACAAACTAGTGTAAGTATCTGTATCCAGCATATAAACCAAATTTAAAATACTTGTGTTTTTCAAACTACCACCAAGCAAAAAAAAATATTGTTAGTGAACAAGAATACTGGAGAGGTTTTCTAAAGCAAAGAATGCAACTATATTGAGTACAAGGCTACAGCATGGTTACTTAGCTAGATCAATATGCAGTGCGTTTTAAAACCAATTCAGGTCTCAGGGCAGATGATAACAAATCAAGCCAAGTCTCTCTAACCTACTTCTCCTTCCCTTCACAGGAATGAAGTTGCCTTTCTAAGTGTTGATTCATCTTTTCAACTCCTTTCAACAGTGAGTTTCAGTAAAGAGAAACGGATTGGGGGGAGATATACTTAAAAAACTTATCATTTACCCTCAAAAGGTTTTGTCTTCAAAAATGACGGCTAAACAAATTTTAAAAAAATCAGTGTTGGAAGACTGTGGGGAAAAATATTAAGATGCAATCTTAAGACTATGAGTTGATTAATGCCTAGGAACCTGAGCTGTTGTGAAGGAAGGTATGAGTCAAGCTTTGGGAGAAACTGGAAAAATGGCACAGCACACCGTGCTGGCAGAATGCTTGGCATGAGCGAGGGAGATGGGAAGAAAGATATATTTGAGA
The DNA here is from genome assembly GCA_013389945.1 of Fregata magnificens. Taxonomy (NCBI): domain Eukaryota; kingdom Metazoa; phylum Chordata; class Aves; order Suliformes; family Fregatidae; genus Fregata; species Fregata magnificens. The sequence goes on along the minus strand of WAAD01027283.1, from coordinate 8,598 downwards.
GAGAGGCATTGTTGTGTTAAGTCTTGAAAGGGGAAGATATGCGATGCAGACAGAGATTAGAAACCAGGAAGAGGATTCCAGGAACACATTTAGAGCAGACTGCAGAATTTAGGTGAAAGATACTAGCAGGGAGACAAAGGATCGTGAGAGGCCAAGGAGAAGTTAAAATATGCAATTTGCCAAGGCCTGAGATAACCGGGTCATGGACCATGATGATACCCATAGTATGGGAAGATTCTCAAAAAAATCTAAGTGAAACTTCTGCAGTATTTACAACACACCCAATTTTTTGGAAAAAGAGAAACACAAGTCAAATATGATAGCGGGACTGGAGTGTGAAAGAGAAAATACTAGTGATGGGGAGGGACACAGCTGGCTAAAACTACAACAGCAAAACCTTTCTAAGATTGTAAAATGGTGGGAAGGAGATGGAAAGATGTTTTTGCAAAACAGAGCACATGATAAAGAAAATAAGACACATCTGCAAGTACACCAGAAATGGATGTTTGAATTCAGAACAAAACTGTTACAGACAGAAAAAGTGATTTTGAAACAGCCTCATATTTATTCTTCAATTTTTATAAAGGTACCCAAATTCAATTAAGCAAGGTAACTTAAGCAAAAACTTAACAGCCTTACTGAAGGATCCTAACAAATGGTATAAACAACCTCAAAGAAGTAGGAAAGATTACCGTTCCCAAAGAAAATTATTTTTGTTGAATTGGGCAGGGGTAGATGGGAAAAAGAGTGAAAGAAAAGTATAATGGAAATGCATACTATTGGCACATCTGGTTTTGATTTAGGAGCATTGCTTTTGAAGGAGCTTTAAGAGCCTCATTCCTAATGAGGCCGAAGATATTCTTGTGAAAATCAATGGAGGGATGTGCATGGAACTCGCATCCCTCTTCCCATTCTCTCCTTCTTAAGGAGGTGGCATGGAAAAGCATATTCTAAAAAAATGGGAGACTAGGAAAGTCTGAGAGAATACCAAATCTAAAAGGAGTTTCATTCTACTTTCTATCCACAAAACCCACAGTATCCCTATTCAGGGATAAATCAACACTCTGGGAAAGTTCTGTTTCATTGAAGTAATCCTGAATGATACCCTCCAGACAAAACAATATGGACAGCTCTGATGACGCCACCCTCAGGCTATTGGTGTCTGACAAAACCAAGGCAAGTTTGCTACAAAATTTCTGTAACAATAATGCAAATATTGTTGTCAGACTCAGGCTATTCTTCTCTATTTATGTGACATTAACATTTACTTATTACAAATCAAGACACAACTATATAAATGGAAGTTAAAGAGGCAATACTTACGCACGTTCCACTGGCAAAAAAGACATGGACAGATAATCCAAAGATAGGTATTTCAATAAAATGGAGAAAATCTCATGTCAGCTAACTCGGTCACCTGAGAAGTACCTTCAAGATGACAGGATTCCACCACTTGGTATTATCCAGTACTGATCCACCCTAACTACATCAACTAGTAATTTCACTTTCTGCATTCTTTAGTTTCAGAACTGACAGCCAAGCTCCTAATAGTTCAGTTTCTTGCTAAGAAAAAGGGCATAACTATTTCCCATCAAGAGAATGAATGCAAGTAGACATTGGAGAAATAGCTCCTTTTGTTGACTCTTGTATCCCCATCTCTTGTTCCCTACCAGAAGTAAGAAGAGGTGCACCGCACAGGTATTTCTAGACCAAGCTACAAAAGCACTGTCGTATTCCTCCAAAAATGCCAAAGAAATCATAAGGTCTGTTTGTGCACTTCAACAGCAAGTTTTATTCCTGCATTATGCAGAATCCTGCACTGATGTTTCAGATGAAACATCAGCTTTAAAGCTCACATGGTTCAAGGTTCTCATTAAAACTGGTTGAACAGCTTAGTCTCCTCCCCACATATATTCAAAAAAATCCAGAGTTAAGAAGAGTCAAGGGGTTCTTTTTTTTCAACCTGAAGGCTGAAATCCTACATGAGAATAACATGAAAATTATTTATTCTTAACCTCTGTCATTTCCTAGGTGCCTGATGCAGTGAAGTATTAAAATGTATATGCCTCCTAGATTTTTGTTTAATCGTGTCTAATGAAGCTGTGGGTGTTCTTGATAAATGTATATACTGATTTAATTCTTTAATTTAATCCTAACAAGCTTCTGCCCTAATTGATAACTTACACCAGTGCGTTCATTTCATAGATTAATACTGCACTGCATTAGAAAAAAACCTGAGTGCTAGTTTTTAGTCTGTTGCCTTAGAATTTGGTTGAATGTCCCTTTATCATCATACCTTGAGAAAAGCCAAACACAGACAGGCTCTTTATTCAATCTACAGTGTGCCAGTGTACACTTCCACCACTACCTACTTTCGGAGATTTAATTTTAAAAAGGAAATTATTATTATTTGCATCCTTTTCCTTTGTTTCAAATTCAATTTCAACAGTCTGAAAGTGTCCCCATTTTAGCTGCATCCTTGTGAAAGCAGTACAACCAGAATATGTTAGCCATAAAGCTGTGTGGCCCATCACTCATTTCTATACTGGACTTACATTTTAGTATTATTGTTTCAGACCTGCTTCTCATATACGCTAACATTTATTTGTTTTGTATGCTGATCCATATTAAACAGAAGCTTTCACTAATTAGCATGCAAGGATATACAGTGAGTGGCTTAAAGAAAATATCTTAAGTGCATTCAGCTAATTCAAAATCAGTTGATTTGAGGAATTAATCAAGTGTTTTTTCCTTAGTGAGTACCACTTTATAGTTATCAACACTGAACTGTATTTGACTCCATGCTGCTTGATCACATATCTTAATTTGTTGCCTTACAATTTAATTGAATGTACTTTTGTCATAATATCCCTAAAAAAGCCAACGTATCTTGGTCTTTTCTACTCTGAAGTGACCAAAATAATTTTGAAGGACTTGTGAAAGACGTAACTTTTTTTTTCTTTTTTTTTCCACACAACCAGTTCACAATGTGAAGATGAAATTGTGGGGGTGGGAGGGAACTCTATCACCCATAATATTTCTAGATTCACAGACTGGCAGCAGGCAGTGAAAGGTGCAGAACAGAAAGGAAGAATAAGATGGCTGTAGTTTTCCTGTTCTGAAAGCAGAGACAGATCTCAGGGAGATTAGAGAAGTAAATCTCTCCTTAGATCAGAATCGGTTCACTTAGGGCCACTGCCACTCATTAAAAGGCATTTTAAAGGGTTAAAAAGAGCAAACTTTATATCTAGCAAGAGCTTCCATTCATCCAGTCCTCTCCTTTTGTAACAATTCACTTTGGCTACCCAGCCTGTCGCATCCAGTCACTTACTGATGGCAGCCAGGGTTTTTCCTGGGCTCACCGGAATACTGTTGAGAGAGAAGAGATCCTTTGCACTGAAGGTGGCTTCTGCATGGTGTTGGGATCCTTTCAGCAGCAGCTGTTGGGTATCTGCTGTACCTCTCCCACATTCCCAGCAACCACCACGCTTCTTCTCAGAGCCCGTTCTCATAAAGGAATTAAGAGTAGACCTAATGTATACACAAATATTAAGAGCAGACATCAAATGGGCCCAGAAGAAGAGAATATATGTGTGGACCTGAATGCAATTCTTTCAGTATTTAATTTGGTGCAAAAATCTAGCTCATCTGCTTTTACAAAATTTTATCCCTTTCTATCAAAATACAAGCCAAAGGAACAAGGTAACAAAAGTAGGAACACGTATGTTCCTTGCCTCAGCTCATTATGAGCAGAGTGCTGAATGCTTTCTGTGAAAACCTTCCCTTATGTACGTGAGATTAATAATGGAGTCTGTAAGGTCATTCTTCAGCAATTTTCAAGTTCTCTGAAAACTGAAGTGGTCAAGTCAGAAATACAATCAAGGCAGAAACAGAAGGATGTCTATGACAAGTGTTCACCTTGTAAAGACACTATGACAAGTAATTTATTCCAAAACAGATGGGAGCCGTTATTTCCATATAGCAAGCTTCCATCCAACTCGCGCTAAACCCCACAAATATAGTTAATCTGCAAGATTTTAACACATGTGATCCAAGCAAAAGAATAAATAATAAACACTTCCCATCATTTCACAGAACTTGCCAAAAGATGAACTGTAGACTTGAGACTTTGGAAAGAAAAAAAAATAATTACAGGCATCGGCAAGGACATAGCCTAACAGAGGCACCTGTAAAGAGGTGGCAATGGACAAAAATGATTTGGACAGTGCAATTAAGAAAACAAGAACAAATTTTACAATGGCTTCCCCCCAAAAATATACAGATCTTTAATATACAAAAGACTCAGGAATTGCTCCCTCCTTTATGATTAGGTGAACATCCAGGGAAAAAATTTTTTTCACCATATTTTTCTCCATAAAATTTGATATTTACATTTACCTTCCATTCCACCTACATAAAAAGGACATTTAAAAAGACTAAAACACAGAGGTACAAGAACATTTACTACAGGTATATCTCTGCAAATTGTTTTGAGGACACAGACTGTATTACAATAATGAATATTTAATAAAAATGCACTCTACTGATGCAGATCTTCCGGATGAAATTCTGAACTTGATTTATTTTTGTCCCAAAGTTTTATTTGTATAATTTTGACATGACAATAGTGGACCACTA
>WAAD01027240.1:9484-35233 GCA_013389945.1 Fregata magnificens | reverse complement strand
GTAAGAGTAGGGGGTTTTGTTTTCTTTTTTGTAACAATGAGGGTAGAATACTTCGTCTTGGTTTTAACAGAACGATACCCAGAAATGGGCTTAACAGGATAAAAGACCACAACGCTGACAATGAAAACAATGACCAAACAGCCTTGGAAAACAATCAAAACACTAAGTATGTGATCCTCCATTTTTGAGTGGCAAGGGGATGTATGTATGGGTGGGGGGCTGGTTGCCTGTTCCACTGTCTGACAGTGGAATCACAATGTAGGAACTGACTGGCTAGAACCATATAATAATATATTCTCCTGACGTATGTTGGGAGGGAAAGCTTTAAAGCCACAGTGCAGGTGAAGCTCTGCTTGCCCGCACTAGTATCACCGTGACTGATGCTTTACTTTTGTTGGTAGCATTCACAAAAGTGGCATGTTTGATTTACATGTTGCTTTCTGCTTGTACGTTCAACTGAGTCGTTGCATGGCCAGGTTTGTTGTTTACCTGTGCGCAATTCTTACGCTTCACCTTTTAGAAAATCTCTCTTTTTAGATAGCAACACAGTGTGACATCCATAATTGTAATCTTATTCAAACTTCTATATTGATTTAGTTCTGTTGGATAAACTGAGGTTAACCTGAATTTACTTAAATTTGTGAAAGAATTTATTTCAAACAGATATACATTACTTACTTGCTCATCCATACGGTTCCACTGAAGAATGCAGTGGATCAAATTCTCTTCTCATAGAAGCAGTAGCAAATTAGAATAACTCCATTTAAGGCTTTGGAATAAATAAATTTAGCATAAATAAATCCCCAGGCCAGAAATACATCTCTAAAACCCGAGCTCATTCTTTCTTTTCCTTGTTTGAAATAAAATTAAGCAAATGGTTGAATGCCTTCCTAAATCGGGGCAGAAGATTGAAGTCTGATCCATTTAAGCTACTTGCTTAAGCTAGGGTAGAAGTGGAATACCTTGCTGCTTTTTCAAAGTGGTAAGTCTATTATGAAAAAGGAACAAAATTTTTTTTACACTTTTTTTTCTGCTTAATTCGCTGTAGATGTTTCCATATAACATATTCTTAGCGTATGTATATGTACAGAAGTGGATGTTTATATCTGTGTTATCCTATGTAGTAAGAACAGGCTTTTATTCCTAACAGTGAATTATTCTTGAGGGAATCTGACATCTTCTAGGAAACCTAACTGGCAAAAGTAATAAGTAGTAATAAAACAGAAGGAATCTTTGTAATCTCAAGATTAATGGATAAAATGTTTATGCTGAGAGTTGTCTTCATCAACAAACTGCTGTTTCCACCTATTTGCATTTTAATGGTTATCCTAGTTCTGAAGTTAAAATTACAGACTTTTCCCAGCTGCTCTTTAAATGCTACATTATAATTTTGAGGAAGCATCATACGTAATTATATTTAATAGACACAGAATTGATTGAAACACTTAACAAAAACAAAAAGCCCAGACCTAATTTTGTAAACATGTTATTGTACAGTAACCCCCAATGAGTTTGTTCTTAAATCTCCTAATTAATTTTTAATTAAAAAGCTCAAAGACGCTATTATACTTCTTGTTGTAAATGGCAGCCTTATGTAAGCATAAACGACTTAGCTGCTCAGACAAATATCTTCCATTAAAATCCATGTTAATGAGAACTCCTGAACACAGTATTTCAGAGATTTAAACAGTGGCAGCACTAAAATAGTCTAAATATCACATGGGGGTTTGTTCTTTTTTATTCTTCCTTTCTTTTTTGTCCAAGAGATAGGTTTGTACAGAACATAATAGGTTTGCACATGACAAGCTGTCTGAATTTCCACTTAGGCGCATCAGTCCTCTCCCCATTGCTACTACCAGACTATATATAGCATTAACTAGGAAATGATAGGGCTGATGCAACTAATCTCTACTTATGTGAGGGCAAATGGGCACCATATCAGTAAACTCTTATGCAGATTTGCTTCATTAAATAGATGAACACTCCTCTTATTAATGAAACACTAACCTACTGAAGAAAAACACAGACTAGCCAAATTGCCAACCTCACATATAAAAGGGATCCAGCTTTCCATGATTTTAGTCCATCTTCTCCTTAAAACCAGCCAGTGTGTTGCTGCGGGGATGGGCTGGTGTCACAAATCGAGGATTATTAATAGCATAAAAACAGCAAGTGCTCCTTTCAGAGAAGCATCTTTAATAGCAGGGGAAAAACACTTGAGGCAAAATCTCATTTGCTATGTTTTTCTTACATTTTTAACCAAGAAGGGATAGGAGGTGGAAATGCAGTGATTTCTATGGTTTAATTATCTGTCTTCTATATGATTATTAACACTGCACATAGAAAAAGCAGAATTTAGAAGGCTGGAAGTTGTAAGCTCACTTTTGCAAAGCTGCAGTTTTCATTTTAAAACATGCAAAGTTTTGTTGTCAGGACAAGGGATTAAAAATAGTGATGTTTCCTCTTAAAACAAATTCACAGTGGCTTCCCCCTCACAACTTTTCATATCAGGTTCTTGATATTTTAGAAACGGAAACTGGCGCAAAATCACTCAGGCTATTTAGAACTAGATTTTTTTAACCATACCAGGAATAAATGAAGATACATACCTTCAAAACCAGGAATACCCATCTACTTAATTTAATGGCAAATATCAGATGCATGTTCTCCTTTGGGAACACGACAATATTTATTGTAATGTATGTCGGTATTTTAAAAAAATACTAATATTTTTAAAATTATTATTATTTCTCTTGCATATTTGTTTTGGAGAATCTAATGGGGTAGGCGGGAACCCAGACCTGCATTCTAAAAGTGAAATATCCCATATAATCAGTTTTCATGCAAGATCTAGCATTACAGTTTTTGTTGTTGTCTGGAAATAGACTCTTGGGTCATCTTGTGGAAAGTAGCACAAGGAGGTGAAAACAAGGCGACAATAGTGTCTGCAAGGCAAAGGGTCCTAGAAGGTGCTGGTCAACAAAATTGTTGTTTATATGTATACAAAGTATATACCCAAAACATATTTTACCTTTTTGCCCTATTTCTAAAGAGAGAGATTCTCTTTCTTAAACAGGTTATTTGTACTGATGCAATAATCAATGCAAACTGCTATGCAGTGAAACTTGTCTCGGAGGTATTTGAACTACCCGATAAAACTTTTTTGCATGACTACTTCATCGTTGATTTTTTTGGCACTCTTGCTTCAGTAAAAAAAGTTGTGAGGCAATGGGTGTAAGCAGTTTCTGTGCGCTATATATTTTCATTTTGTGCCTGACTGCAATATAGTTGTATTGGTGACTTGGTTATTTTGAAAAATCATATTCAGAACATTTTTCTGCTGAAATTAATACTTCTCTGGTGTGAAAGGTAGCAGTTCCAAAACCAGTCAAATCTTTTTCAGTTCCTGGAATGCTCCAGCTACTCTGGTATAGCTCAGTCTTTAAGATGTGATACTATAAATCAAATGTGTTGCAGTAAATATTATTAGTTGCTAATGGTAGGCTTTTACAACCATGAATGGTTTTGTTGGGTTTTTTTGTTTTAAAGATCTGTAATAGTTACAGATCATAAGTCTGAGATGTAAATGCTATTCAAATTACCTGTTCTTAAATTGCCCACAGGAGATGTTTGCCTTGAAGAGAGCTTGATTATGAGAGCATGTAGCTCATTGCACACCAAAATAAAATTTGTCCTCTCTATTTCAGAAGTTGCTGCAGCAAATGCAAGTAAACCAGTACTAGCAAACTGTGTGCTGCTATGTTTTAGATCTTTATGAAATGAAATCGGGTTACATACAGAAAATGAAACATTTTTATCACTTCTTCTATTATCCTGGGCTCCTACAGTTCTGGAGATTTGTAATTCTCTTCCTTAACAGACCTCAGACAAAAGCTTTTTCTGTCTGCAGAGAGAGAAAGAGAGAGGTGGAACAGGAGTCTCACAGATGTCACGCATTGTAATTTCCAAAGGCGATGATCACCTTGTTTCCCTCAACACTTCAGGACTTATTTAGAGTCAGTTTCTCATAGTTCTGCTCTTTCCAGTTCATAGACAACTGAAGAAAAGCAAGAGAGATCTGGGTGTTGTGTTGTGTTTTGTTTTGTTTTGACTGTTTCTTTAGCTTTTCTCCTATTTCTCCCAAAAGACAGACACTTTTGTCATCACTAATCTGTGCACAGACCCTTGTGTTTACTGCTTCAGGCTTTCAGAAAATCCTCAACTTGCATGGCAAGCCAACTACAAAGGCTTGTGTACAATTGTGTTTTAGGTGGTGGCAACTATTTGTTGTTGTTTGCAGAAAAGATGCTGAAGTGTCTAAAGGAAGGCTATTTTCAATTACACTTAACTTGTAACAATGCCTTTTGCTAATCTGTGTAAGAAAGAAGTTCACCTCCCCTCTTTCTATCACAGAGGCCAGAAGATGTGGTGAAAATCACAGTAGAGTAGCAGCCAAAATACTTGAAGTACTGTATATTCACTTGAGTATCTCTTCTTTGCCAGTGCTTAGAATCTCCTATAAGAACACCAGCTGTGCAACTTGTCCACCCAGCTGATAGTACTTCAAATCTGCTTAGCTTCAGAAATTACTTGCCTGTGTAATCTAATTTTACCCAATGTTCTGTTTAGAAATAAGTCCATTTACCACTCACAGATTGTTAGTTTCCTGATTTAATAGTGAAATGTTGAAGAAAAAGCAGTGTTTCTCCCTTATAACTCATGCTTTCATCCCACTTGTTCATACTCCAGTAATTGAAATTACAGTCTTATAATTGTGCAGACATTGATGATTTTGCAAATGGAGGATTATTAATAGCGTAAAAACAAGAAGGACCTCTTCTCAAAATGTTATTCCAGCAAAAAAGAACCAGAAAAATATGCTTGATTATTTCTTCACTTTTTTGTGCATTCTTCACATTTTAATTAGGCAGAAAAAGTAGATAAGATTTTCTTTCATCAGCATGAATATTAGTGAATCATAGGGGAAAAGAATCTTATGGAACATATTACAAGTCATGAACTTAGATTTTTGTAAATTCTATTGACTTTAAGATTTTAAAAAACCTTTCTGAGAAAAGAAATACAAACTGGAACCAAATCTTCATTGGTGTTTCAATACAAATTGATTTTTTTGTACATTTAAGTAAAAATTATGTACTTTGGTTAATTTTATAGCAAAGAAAATTTTGCAGTTATTTCTGTATATAGATGCTTTTATTGTTAGCTTGACAAACCTGACATTCCTATATACTTTGCAACTGACAGGATCTTCTGGTAGGGTCTTTTGGTCTTTTAGCAAATTATAGGTGTATAATCTATGTATTTCCTAAGTATTTGAATGTATACTTTCAAGTGAAGAGCTGGTCAGGAAAACTTTGTGTCTTACTTTGCTGGGAGGTCCGGGGGCCAGATCATAGCTTTGGCGTTCCCGTTTGCCGGTATTGCTGCCACACTGTCTTGCAGCTGGAGGTCCCATCTAGGCATCTGCACTGGAGATGCTCCTGCGTACCTCCTTCCTCTCTGCACACCCAGCAGCATGGTTAGTCCCAAACCCTGAGCCACAAAGTGGTTCAGAGGAGATATTTTGTTGGAATACAATGCCTGAACTACTAGTTAGGAGAAGGTGAATGAGGAACAATGAAAGAGCCAGGGGACAATGAAATCACCAGGATGCAGTTTTAACACAAAAAAAAAAGGAGGTATTTTTAACAGATTGCATAAGTGCACTGTGAATTAATGGAGGATACTTCCATGAGGATACAGTAATGATATGGATGCACTTTGTGGCTCAGCAAGTCCTGAAATTGCTGACACAATTAAGAGAGAATACCATGGAAATGACCACTTTTCATACTTGTCACATTTCTTATACGCTTTTTCCTGCGTATTTACTTCGTTGGATACCAGCTACAGAGAGAAATGGAATTTTGGCCTAACCAAGTAATTCTGTTCTTAGGAATGCAATTTTACTTCTCCATTGTACTTGAGGTGGTTTTATCTTTGTTTTATACGTGTATATTTAGCAAAAGCTTTTAAAAATCAACCATGCTATGAGCATCTCATTGCTAAGCAACAATGTATTCTTCCCTCCCACATGCCTTCTTGCTATTCTGTGAAAAATAAGTATAACAAATGTGTAAAGAGTAGGGTGCTTTCCTCTTGATAGAATAATCCACAGAGAGGCTTAGCACTGAGCAGTTCTGGTTACTTATTTCTGAGACATACTATTGCTGCCATCTGGTTACTAGCTAAAGCAGTAATGGTCTGTGTCCTACTGCTGCATTCCTGCAAACTTTTCTTGAGATCTCTGCTTGGGCATAAATTCTTCCCCACAGAACATTTTTGTAGCTTATGTGTATTGGTGGCCATGTACAGATTGGGATGCTTTGAGACGACCTAATACTGCATGATCTGCAGTACAGGAAGCTGGACCCTACTTCACTTGCAGGAGGCTTGTGGCAGCTTTCTTGTTAGTGAACACACCTTATAAGTGCGTTGGCATGCAGTGTATTGTTTAGGGGCTCTCCTTCTGGAGTATTACTATTAGCTCTGTTGTTTTCACATCGATCAGGAGACAGTTAAGTTCTGGTGGGCAGGGGAGGGGGAAGAAATGTGCTTTGTCAGCTAACTGCGCTTCTGGAAAATGTTTGTCAAACCATCTGTTGTTTCAGTATCGTTCTGGAATTAAAGCAATTTTAAAGCTCTATAGTTCAACAGCCTTAAAGGGGTTTTTGGTTTTCTATGGTGCTGCTCTGTTGTTTCAGTGCTGTCATGAATGTCTTCAAAAGCTACCAGTGTATTCCATGAATTGTAATTTTACTTTGCGATATCAGTGTTGTGTGAACACCACTGAAACTGCTGTGGCAAGGTCACTTTGTAGAACTAAATGCTCGCTAAGTGTTAAATATGATCATGCAGTTGTAGAACAGATTGAACTAGAAATGCTCCCTGGCTTACAGTTTGTGCCTGAACTCCCACTATACATCAGTTTAGGAAAGCTGTAGTCGTTGTAGTCCAGGGTCCCAAGGCAAACAAGAAATAAAGAAAGCAAAATAGTTGCCATTTGGTGACCATCGCCTTCTGGGCACTTGGAGTGCAAATTGGTCTTTCTAACGTTTTGCCAGGAGTCTTCTGCACTAAGATACATGTAGCTACTTGAATTTTCAGTAGTATCATCTTAAAGGCAAGCTTAATTTCCTCTTTACCACAAAGGTATGTAAAGGCTGTTTATTTACATATATCCTAACTCTATTAGAGGATTGACTGAATTCCTTTGTGAATTCTGCTTATCTGTGTGAGAAAGCAGTTGTGAAATGATCTCAGGTGTGAACTTGAACAAAATATTGCGCACTAAGGCTTCATGTCAATGTCCTTATTCCTTCTTCAAGGAGGAGAGCCTTTAGGCTGTTGATTAGCGTAGTGTGGGATGGCTATTCCAAACTTATGTTCCTTTTTTGATTAGTCATTATAACCTTAGCATGCAATGCAACAAACCATTTAAAAGACATTGGTACTCCCAAAGATGGCAGCAGAACTGTTCTGTAGTTGAAATTGCACACTTTGTAACTATGTACTTTGCTAGCTAGACATTCCAGGGGTAATATTAGTATTGGAATATTAATCTTCCACAACATAATATATAAGTCAATGGCAAAACACAGTGATCTTTTCATGTACTGGCTTTAAGATCACATCCATAAACTACCAAACACTCGCATATGTGGAAAAAGATTGCAAAGACCATGCTGTACTCCTGTGTGTACTTTTTTTCATGGGTGGGTAAAGAGCAGGCAGGCAGTTAAGCAGTAGAGAGTCATAGCTCCACCTGATGTGCCCAGGTAACAACTGAGTTAGCACAGAATGGAAGTAAGTTGCAGAACAAAAGATACATAATTCCCTTCCACCTGGAGCAAGGGAAAAGCAGCAGCCACAGTATTGATCTCGTATTCAGAATTTATTCCTCTGTTGTTTGTCCAGTGCAACAACGTAATGCACTTTAAGCAGAGCAAATAGTTAATATTCTGTTTAACCTACAGCAAAGTAAAAAAATGACATGTGCCAATGAGGATACAGTCCATTTACCCATAATTCTTCTACCAGCACTCTTCTCATTCATTTTTAATGATCATTTTATGTTTTTCTCTTAGTTCTTCTTCCCATATTATTATATACACAAGGGGGGAGAATGAACAAAGTTAAATTGTTTCTTGGGTTTTGCTGAGCTGCCTGGTGGGTAGATAAAAATAACAAGTGCCAGTGGCAAAGTCTCCTGAAAAGTGCTAGCACATTGTGAAAGTGCTAACACATTGTGCTATTGAATCAGCACTGAGAAATCAGATTTTCCTCACAACACTTTCTTTAAACTTAAGGTGACCTTTAGGAATGCATTTGCATCAATGTAGAGAACCTTATTACTTTGTCGTATCAGAGTACGTGCGGTCGTCCTGAAAAGAGTTCAGCTATGGGTCCTGAAAATTCCCTTCTCCTAGGCTTGATAGGACATTATTGATTCTGGTACTAGAGTAAACAAGACACAAACACACAGTAATGAGAGGTATTGTCTTTGGGAAGATATTATTATACAGTAATTTATAGTTCAGTATTGCAGAAAGTTCCTATTTATGAAAGGCTCCATTTTATTGTTTCTGAAAACCATTTCTATATACTCGATAATTCCACCAGCTTTTCTGAAATTCCACAGAGCCTGAGGTTATCTACAGCACAGACAGTGATACAATTTTTAAACAAGGTTTGGGGCAGCAGAGCTATCTTGGATATGGCTGTTGTCTTGCATATTGATTATGTAGAAAAAGTTTTACCTTATGGGGTCAAATTCTTAAGCTCTTACTTGTGGATCAAATTAACAAAGATTGAGAGCTGCTGTGCTACCTATTGATTTTGAAGCAAGCAAGAATTGCTCAGAACTTCTTACAGTCAGGCCTGCATTGATCAAAGTTCTTATGGGTTGAAGTTTATGAATTGTTAAATGACTTAAATTATTTTACACAATAACCCTAATCCAAAGTTTACTGAACTCGAGGAAAATATAATCTTATGCTTCCGTGGACTTTGAATGAAGGTTTTTATTACAAGTGAGACTCAAAACAGGTCATGACCAGTAGAATTGAACAAATATTTAGAAACTTGGATGCTAAAAATTAGACTCTCGAGTCAAACGCAATATCAAAGAATGAAATATTCACAGCAAGACAGAGGAGGCCAGTGACTTTGAAAACAGTGAGGCTTAAGGAGTTGCTTAAATGTGGAATTTAAAGAAGCCAGAAGAAACCTGAAAAAGACATTTTTTTTTAATGCATTGTAACTGGCTTGTATGTGTTCTCTGTAGACCGAGGGCAGAAGGAATATGATTTTCAAAAGGCAAAGACATGTTTTCAGCACAGCAGGTAGTGGTTCAATCCCTGTTGTTACTCAAGATCTCCATTGCAATGTATATATGCTTACAGTATACAGTAAGAGGCACAATAGGATCAAAGATTAGCATAGAAACAGCTACAGTGAGCTGGAATAAAATTGTCTCTAACTTTTATGAAACTCCCCATGCAATACTCAGATTTTTTTTATTCGTATATTTTGGTCTAACATGCATAGCAAAACTGGCCCTGAGAATTCACTGTGGGGACTGTATATGTAGCAGTTACTGATCCTATCTCAGTCTGATGTATTAGTTTAAATAACCAAATAATAGTTACAGAAGTTTAATGCAAATGGCATCAACATTTCATCTAATTTGTGACTAAGAGCCACTGCATTTTGTATTCATATTTAGAATGCAATAATACCATTACTGACTTATAAGACATATTGATGTCAACAAATCAGTATTTTTCTTTGTCAAGGCATTACTTTTACACTGATCAGGGCCTCTTGGTTTCTTGTTTAGTGATATTCTTTCCTTTTTCTTTCTTGTAGTTTAATTCAAACAAAAAATGAATATATTGCAAATATATTAGTAAGTATTATTTTTCAGTATCTTCAGTTTAGTCAGGAAATGGCAGAGATATTTAACAATTACTTAGCGTTTATCTTTACAAGCAAAAGGATGAATATAAATAACAGTGAAAAGGCTTATTGAAGGCAAAGGAGGTATGAGTACTGAATTATCTGATGATCAGAATAGTTGATGAATAACTCATTATCCCTGCCTTTTCCAGGAGCCAAACTTATGAGCAGTGGCCGCTGTAATTGCGGACACCAGGTGTCATGTTATTAAGCTATTAATTTGCTTATGCAGTGTCATGCCACATTATATCACATCAACTCTCTGTGTGGCCCAGCATAATAGGGATTTTTAAGTGTTGTAACGTGGCACAGCACAACAGGGGCACAAATCAAAACCAGCAGCACTTCAATAGATCAGCTGTTCTGTAAAGTGTATACAGGCTATCACTGTGGACATCCATCTGTCATGAAACTGTTAAAATAGAAGTGGAAGGGAGAGTGAGCTGTCTGGTAGGCATCTCCATTAAACTCGGGTACTTCGGCACATCCCTAATTAAAGACACTGAGTCTGGAGTTCCAATTGACAAACCACTAGATCTAGACAACATACTCTCAAGAGTGCTTGAAGGAAGAATACAGAGATGTGAGATGCTAGACCGGCTAATTTCATGGGCGATTTCTAATTAGCTTATACTTGAGAGGTTAACTTGCAAGTCTGATGGGAAACTAGCCAAGGAATAGTGGAGTCCCCAGCACCACAAGTGTTGCTTATACAACCTTACATAGATTTTATGCTCCTGAAGAAGTGCAGCCTGCCATTTAAAGAAGGATGGCTTTGCCTGCTCGCCTGGATTGATCAGGAACCGCCCCTCCCGACACAGCAGCCGAGCAGCCATGTTGTGCAACTAGATGCTGTGAAAGAATAGGCATAAGTCAAAACCAAGCCCTAAATCATTGTTTAGTAGGGAAGGTAAAGAAAACAGGATGTTATTTTGTTCTATTCTATCACGACCTAAATGAAGCCATTGTCAATTAGCACAAATACTAGAGTCTGTGACAAGGACTCTGCAGTAAGCATACATAACCAAAACATAACTGAGGAGCTGGCTTTTGCTTATACAAGTATATATATATAATCAATAAGAATTGAAATCACATTGTCACAGATGTAGTTGCCTCTAATCTAGTACAGGTATTCCAGTAACAGACCAGATATCGTGTAAATCCTAGAACACGGTATGCTGAAGATAGGAATTTCACCCACAATTCAGACTTCTGGTGTAGATATTTTTTTTATTTCTTTTGTACATAAGAAATAGTGCATCTTATGTAGAAAACTTTCAGATTAGAGTGAGAAAATAATAGGCTTGGAAAATTGCAAAAGTTGTGAGAAAAGTTTATTCATGTTAAGTTTATTGTCACGGGGGAAAGAAGACTTTATTAAAGATTTAAATTTAATAAAGTAATAGCTCAAGGAAGAAATAAAAATCTTGGTAAAGTTGATCCAAAAGAGCCTAACAATAAGAGGACTTAATCTGAAGGCTTACGAAATCAGGAGTCAAATACAAACTATATAGAGCAGGTTCATGTAGCAAGTAATGAGCGTGCACCACTGCGTAACAATGGAAGAGAATATATTCAAGAAGCATCAGGATGTAGATGAAAGAATTAGATGAGATTCTTGACTCCAGGGATTAAGGGTTGCAGCACGAAAATAAGAAAAGGATCTGAATCAGTGAACATGTGATGTATCTTGAGCTGGTGGCTTTCTCATTCTTAAGATTTTATCTGTTTTTTAGTACTTTCTTTCTTGGAGGTAAAACACCACTGTGGTTTATGACCAGGCTTAGTCTACTGCTTCTTTTGCTGTCTGTCAGTCCATTTTCCTGATTGTCTGGGGCTGAGTTCACTATTCTGCATCACAAGATTTCTTATTCTTTCAAAGTTACCATTTAGGGAAGTTATCTCTAAGTCTGAGCACACTGGACCTTATTTTCAGAGGTACTCATTGCGTCCAGATCCTGTAGGAGTCAGACTTCAGAGTTTCATCTGAAAACGACGGTGCCAACAATCAGAGAGATCTAGTTTGAAATTGTTCACACTGAAAATGCTATTATGCTACATATTGATTGAGCACCCCAGATCCCACAGTCTTTCCATTTCCCTCCTTGCATTTTTCATTGCACTCTTTACATTACTCTTTACATGGGAGAGCTGAAGTGGCTCCGTGGCAAGGATAAGCCTGTATCTTTTTCTCTCTGTGCGTCTGGAAGAGTTTACAGAAAACACTTGACCTTGAAGTATCAAGATGTAAAGGGAGTGGATGAACATGATTTCCTTTGATTTAGATTACAGTAAAATTTTCAAGGCTTCCTGACTCTTCTGATTCCTTCTTGTGGCTCTCCCCGCTGGGAAACACTGGTCTGCATGAGCCACCTGAGACATGCACACTGCTAAATCCAATCACTTTGCAGGCATAAGAAAGCACATTTAGAGCAGTTTGAATTGGGCGCGGTTTTTCCTGTGTTGAGTGAGGGCAAGAGTTAATTAAAGCTAGTCTTTCAATGGAAATTCTTTTAGTGCATTTCTGGTATCTGTGGAGATAGTGATTGATGAGGACATAAATAGGCTGATTTTGCTGCAACTGATTAATATTCCAGTCCTTGCTGCATCACCACTGATCCCACTCAGCAGAGACCACTCTCGAGTGATGTCACTGCATTTATCTCTGCACAATCAAATCAATAGGTAAAGAGTATGATCATTGCAATTACTACGCTGGTTAGCCCACACCGCTACTTGAGGTAGTAAAAAATAGATGTTTCTTTTGCCTAGCAGCAAATCCTCATTGCCAGCCTCTCAGTAGCAAGGAAGCAATATTTATAGTTGTCTTTAGGGAGCTCTATCCTATCATGCAGTTAATTATGATAAACTGTTTTATTTGTAAAGGAGCTTAAAACTGCTTTGTACTGTGGCAATATGTGGCTATAAAAGAACTGCTTAATTAGGATGGTCAAACCAGCAAATTTCTACTGCAATATGACAGGAAAAACATCAAGATGTGTCTACTCTGAAAAATAAAGCTGCGACTGTAACGTACTCTGATAATACACTTGTGTAATCACAACTGAAGACGAAGGCAGAGTTTTCAGAGTATCAGCACTGCTAACTGCACAGAGCAGGCTCAGGTTTTCTCAACAATGTAGGCAAAATTGGACTATGACTCCCCAGAAGAGCTAAGGCCCTAACATGCCTATCATATGGCAGGTTGAGACATGGACTTTCACCTAACAGGAGTAATGCTGAGAGTGAGGCAGAGACCCATGGAAAGCTGGATTGTTTGCATGTATGGAAATGGAAAGATTGATGGTGGTGTTCACTGATGATGCTCAGCCTCCTCACGGTGATAGTGGTTGCCCCCACAGCACAGTCCATAGGGACTATGCCCAAAGCTGTTTGGGTTTGCCTTTCCGGGGCTCTAACGCAGACAAAACAGGTAGCAGTGTCACGGCAATTTTGTTGCCTCCCGACATTAGGCGCCTGCCCTAAGCCTAGGGATGGCCCTGCAAGTGTGTTAGCTAGACTGGCTGTGCACTGTCCAAGCTGAACTCGCATCTCCATTTCACTACAGATCCACTGTCATTGCTTAGGCTCCACACAAGTTCTGCACAAGCAAACCGCTGAACTTGTGTAGAGTCTATGGACCTTAATGCAGAATCAGTTTACAAACATGGATTTGTGGGAGGATCTAGGCATTAAGGACTACTACAGCACCCTCTGAAATCAGTGTGAGTCCTTAGGTTGACTTCAGCGGATCCCAAAATGTTCTGAGATTTGGCATGAGCAAACAAACAGAGAATTTATGGATGTTATAGTGGAGGGTCTAGATGAGGGGGCTTGCTGGGGCCTTTTATTGGAGGAGATTCATTAGCATTTATACAGTAATAGTTGAAAAGCCCCAGTACTGCCTCTGCTGGCCCACATCAGTGTCTTTCATCATGACACTGCAGAAAGGAGGACTTGACAGGCCTTCTAAATTAAGTCTGCGTGAGCAAAAATATTCTTTATCTTGGGGAAAGAAAGAAATTACATTAATATATAATGTCCTACATTTAACATTCCCTCAGTACCCTCCCACTTCTGAGTTACTGTACTTGAAGATGTGATCATATATTAAACACTGTGAATTCAAGATCTTTTTATTTCTGGCAATTTGTCTAAAGCTATTCTATAGAATGTGTTCAGCTTTTATATTAATCTCAAAACTGAAATTTATTGGAATGATATATTGTTTAGTATGTCTGGGAATATCTGAAAATATTGTACTTTTACTCATCTCTCTTTGTGTTTCATATACCTGTCAGAGGAGCACATGCATAGACATATGCACTTTCCTTTGCAGTCAATAATGAACTAATTAGAGCATAATTAGAGCAACCATTGCTTTTCGTTGCATAAAATCATAACTTCTCAAACATGAGTCACAGGCTGTCTAGTATAAGATGCGCAGGTAGCTTGGCCTGTGCTTACTGGTAATTTTCCTGATGCTTTAATTAGGGC
The DNA here is from genome assembly GCA_013389945.1 of Fregata magnificens. NCBI lineage: Eukaryota > Metazoa > Chordata > Aves > Suliformes > Fregatidae > Fregata > Fregata magnificens. Next base: position 20,713 of record WAAD01027240.1, on the reverse strand, counting down.
TTCTTGTTGGCTCAGGGTTTCAGAAATGGGAAAATAGAGTTGTGGACAAAGGAAATTGTTTTCCTGGTCAGCTGCTAAATGAGGGGCAGAGCCACAAACAGGGCTGTGAACTCAAGGAGTACAGCCTACAGCCCAATTTCTTGGCCCTTCGGTTATAGGCAGTCACAAAATTAAGAGACTTTGTAGTACTGCAAAGGAGCACTTTTTAACATAAATATTTTAGTTGTATTTTCCAAATACTGTTTACTTTAAAATACTGGTACAAGTTGGTGTGGACCCAAAAACATTTTGTAAAATATAGGAATTATACATAAAGAGTTTCCTTTTTGTGAAGAAAGATGAGGTAGGTAGACAATGAAAAGTTAGGGCTCTTTCATAAAACTGTCAAAGTTTATGAGGCTGGCTGTCTGAGCTAGATGGGATTTAAGAGTATGTTACCGAGCTCTCTGTACAGGGTAGTATTTTAAAAAAATAAACAGCAACAACACATTTAGAGGACATGTCTCTTCAGGTTAAGGTGCCAGTCTAGCTCATGGTACAAAAGAAGTTAGCGCAAACTCAGGTTGGACTAATCTAGGGCAATTTTTCACAAGGCAACCACTTGCATGGCTGCAGCGGTATAGGAAAAAAAAACCATGCTGAGATAGTCCAATTAAAAATTGGGTTTTTTTAGGGGAAGAAAAAAAGGTCTAAATCCAAGTCAAAAGAGGAAGGGTAAAGAGAAATTAATTTTGTTTAGCTGCATGGCACTTGAATGTGCTTTGAAGGGCTCTGTGTGCACAGGCAAAGAAAAGAAATTAATCTTACATAGCAATGAATATTTACAGTATTGGAAATTCCATCTAGGGTCCAGCTTTTGTTTCCTGTGGAGACTGAAGCATAGTTTGCTGTAACAAAATAAACAGTTAAGTTGTTCTGGAGATGTATTTTCTTTCGGTTCAAATAAAGTGTCTCAGCAAGAGCATAAAGGTGTAGTTTGGGATGATTGGGAAAAGCCCCAATTCAGCAATCCACCACTGTGAACAGTCTGCTATTAAAATGACTTCACGTGTAAGCATGTTTCAGTTCTTCGCTCAGTAAAGATAGATGGAAGAATTTACTTAAATAACTAGCTGAATACCCGGGGTGTAGTCACTTCGAATCATCCTTTCATGCAGAAAAGGTGGTTTTTAAACACTTGGCTAACAGTGGCTGGGGTAAAATCTTAGTTTGTTCAGTACTTACCCCATGTTAAATATTAATCTTTGGAAAATGGGTTTAGCTTTACAAAAGGTTAAAATAGTTCCCTTTCATTAAACAGTGTACTAATGCATTTTTCCAGCAGATATATGCAGGACTAAAACTTTTGAGATCAGTTTTTGAACAAAAGTGAGTATGACACTGAATTGTAAGAAATTCTGCTTTAATACTCCATTAAAGAGCTGAGCAAACTGTATGTCTTAACCAAGCATAGGCATTTCTCTGTCTTTTTATATATATCACTTGAATTTGGGACAACAAAAATGCAGTTGTAAATCTGTCTTTTTAAAAAAAATATAAATTAATTGCAGCAATTAATAGCCAATATGAACATGTTACCTTGTTAAAAGTAGTATTTGTCATTCCTATGTCTTCTTTCTGGGCATGCTTAAATAATTTGATACCATTTCTGTGAGTTGGATTTTATTATAGCTGATTTATGTAGGCTTGCACACGACTTGACATACACAGGAAAATGACAGGCAAGGGAAAAGCTAGAAATTTTTTTTTTTTTGGTACTAAGCACTAAATGATATTACCTTCTTCAAATCAAAAATTCTCTCCTTCTCTACCCTTTAGCTTCAAAATACCCTCTCACACCAAATATATATGCCCTAATTACATGCAGAATCTGTTTAGCTGTTCATTAACTACTCTGAATCAGCATATTGGACCTTTTCACTGGGAAAAAAAAAAAAGTTCCTGTTTCTGAACATCTGAAAACTCTTCTCCCTGAAGCTGACATCCCTCTGTAAGGATTTAATACAATTTTTAGATTTATTTCCAAGTCATCACTATCAGGAATGCAATTGCACTTCCATGTTAGTATGTAGATCCTTAGAAATACCTGCATGAGATAAATTACAGGATCATTTAATTAACATTGTTGTCATATTACCGCAATTAAGAGCAATACATTGAGCAAAGGTTAACACACAATAAAGTTGCCAGCTGGAAGTTTCTGATTTTTGAAACAATAAACATACACAGCTTTGCAAGTATCTTGTTTAAAACATACAGGTATGATTTCTTCTCTAATTGTATTAACATTTTACATGCTTACCAGATCCTGCGTTGCCCGGGATGTTTACCACTTTCTAATAAATCTAGTTCCTTATTTATTTTAGGATTTCTGCTGCTGTCCTGTATATGAACAGCCATGCAGTTTATGGAATCTTTAGGTTCTTTTAATGAGCTACGGAAAGTTCTGTTATAGCCACATGGACCTATGTGGTATATGCTTCCTTCTCCATTTGCCATGATGAGGCTTCACAAAAATTAGCATTATTGTAATCCTTTCAGACTATAGAGAATAAGAAATAATGCAAAGAGCTCAGCTGCCTGCATCATATGGGATTCTCTGTGTCCTGTTTTTAATTCACTTTCTCATATTTGTTGAAGATGCTTTTAAACCAGCATGAGTTATAGTCTGCTCAGCTCCGACTGGGGAAGTAGCTGGAGCAAAGGGCAAGCCTTTGGAGATTTATATCGTGCTGAAGCCTCCTTTGTAAATCCCTAATTCCCTTTACTCTTAGCAGTAGTGAAATCCAGTTGGAGATTATGATATTTAAATGCAAATGTCCTTTTCCTTTCCGTCTTCTTCCAGAGGGATGGATCACATGCTGGGAACCTTTACAAAAGAGAAATAAGGATGGCTTTGGAATTAGTGATGCAAAGATGTTTTATGGTAGCATACTGCAATCAGCTGAAGCCTCATTGTTTTTCTTACTGCAAACTGTGTACATCTTTCTCTCATGACTTGTTCTTTTCAAGCCTGTTGCATGTAATTGTCAGAGTCTTATGAAAAGACAGTTCAGAGTTTAAATGGTCAGAAACTAAAGTTGGCACAGGCCAAAGTTAAAATCCGCATGCATCCAGTTGCACACTTGGTCGTGTAGTGCCCGGACATGACTGATTTACAAATAGAGTCGTGACCGTCAGTGGTTACACTCAGAATGCAAATAAAAGCCCATTTGTGAAATATTGGGACATCAGTGCTCTAATTACATATACGAACATGAAATTAACTTGACAAAATGAATTGTACATGGGATGCACCTTGACTGAAGTCCTAAGACAGGCTTCCACTACAATGATGGAAGCTGAAAGCATGCTCTATGCTTTACAGAAATAGAAGAGATTTATATATATATTTGCCTTTATGAATAGGTATGTTTTTCTTATAAGCATTTGCATTGCTAACTATGAAATCTATGGAGAGCCAGGGCATTTATATATGTGTATAATTTCTTCTTCTCACAGTCAAAAGACCCTTCCTTTTCTCTAAAATCAGGTAGTCTTTACATCTCTCTCTCTTAAAATAATACAACAGTATTCATGTTCATTGTAATTCTGGAACTGTTTAGTCAGACTGAATGGATGTGTGTGTGTGTGTATGCATAAACATATATATACATACACGTTAAAAAATTTGATTTCAGGCATTAGGAGAATGAAAACCAACTTGGACCACGTGTTAATCTCTTTTTTTGGTATGCAGTGACTACTTCCACCTTCATAATCCTCAGCTTAAAGTGTAAGTAAGAGTCGCTTTATCTGTTGTAGCGAACAATAAGCACAAAAGGATTCAGAAAGTAATAACAAAGATAAATAACGTTGCAATAAAATTTCAGCTCCAGTAATTTCCCATTTATATTTTCTCACTGAATCATGTAGTCCCAAGCAATGCACTTTTTTACGTCTGGGCTGCATCATACAAAGTAATTTTATATCTAATACTTCCCACTGTGTCCAAAATATAACATCACATGCACAATGCATGACAGGGTGGTCGATGAATTATACAGAGCCTTCAAATAATATCACTGTGAATGTGATTTCATAGGCTTTCTAAGGCAATCAATCTTCCATATTATGAGGAATGAATTGTCAGTCAGGGTTTTTTTTATTCTACCAGGAAGGTTTCAGAAGCTGTTACTTAATGCTTCTTATTGTTGAAGGCTGCCTGCTGAATATGTTTTTCCTGTGTGAAATTACTGATGTGTTCTGTGTGTCTTAAAGTTTAGATCTGGTTAGCATAGCATTTTGCCAGAGTGCATTACCTGAGGCTGTAGGAAATGTTAACAAGTGAAAGGAAGTGGAAACTTCAGAGAGAAGGAGGCGGAACTAGTAGGAGCAACAAAAGAATAGGTTTTGTATATGAAAAGCTTGTCTTTGTCTTATCTAAGTGTAAGTTCTCTTATCTTTCCTCCGTCTCACACATACTCCCACACGCTTATTTAAAGTATGATTTGAAATGACAGCTTCACTATGTCTTCTGAGAGCAAACAGATGAAGCTGGACTTCCCTCTTCTCTCTATGCAAGTGACTGGGATGTTTCTCCATATTGTTCTTAAAATAGCCGCCACAAAGAGAAATACCACACTGGCAGAGGAGATGTGATTTAGTCTCAGGTTTTTCCACTGACGTTGCTTGCAGTGTGGTCCAAGTCGGCTGAATAACTGGTATGAGATACCTGTGTATTCCTGACAGTCATGAAGCATTTTGGGGTTACAATGCCTCATTTTCTTTAATAGAAGTATTATGTAGGTATTTTGAGCAGTTATAGCTGGGCTCAAGACTACTGATTCATTTCCTATAGACAGCTGAACAGATGGCTCACTTCACTTAATTATTAATGTTATCTAGAGATCCAATCACGTTGCATCAATGAGCCAAACGTAATAAGACAAACATGTCAGTCTTCAAATTTGGCTCTTACTTCTGGGCATTGATCATTTAAGTAACTTCACATTCTGTATCAGTTATTCACCTGGAAAGTGAAGGCTTTATTGACCTCTGAAAACCCAGCAGTTTCACAGGGAACTGATAGTATCTACTCACCACCAGTAGATGTCAAAATAAGAAGTAAAAGTGACAGAGGATGAACCAGCCAGTTCTCCACCTCATGCCATCCCCTGGAAGCTGAGGTTCTAATCTTCTTTTAGATTCTTTTCCTGAATTGAAAATTGATTAATTGAAAGGAAAAAAAATTGGATAGCACAAACTGTCAGAAAACTTTTTAATAAAGATGATTTTTTTTCCCAGTGGGGTAAATATAATCTTCAGTTGGTTACAGCAAGCTTACAGATTACTGAGACGGAAGAATCCTGCAAGTGTGAAATTCTGCTTAGTATTTACCTAGATGCTGTCATCTTATTCTTTCTCTAGAGACAAATGCAAATCTGTGCCACAGATTTTAAATATGCCATTAATTACTGAACACTGCCTCCCTTGCACATAGTCAGTGAATTCCATAAGTTGTCTTCAGTATAAGGGATACAGAGAAATCGTGCCAACATTTTTCAGTTTGCAACTTACTGTCACTTCTGGAATCAGCTTGTGACAGCAGATGTTAATTCTCTGCTCAGTGGAAAGCCTCAGCACCGGTAAGCAGCAAAGTTAGCAAGAACAGTTGTTATAGCTCAGTGCAATCTTAATGTTTCCGGAGACTTTTATATTCCCGCTCTATTATACAGAGGGAAATTTAACCTTATAAATGGAAAACCTGTTGCATCAGGTTGAACAAAAGACACAAAGGTAACCCTAACATTGGTGGATGTGTGAAATGCATACGGAATCAAAAAAACAGAAATTAATTTTTTTAAAAAATTGAAAAAGGCATTTACAGATTTAATTTATTACATAAAAGTAGGACATGCTTCAGATGGGTATTATACTACAATATTTATATGTACCATCTTTTAGAAATGCTTTCCCAGCTGTTTTTTATTCTGTTTTAAAAAGTTTACCCTCACCTGCTTCTAAATGTTTGTCTCAAGCTCACAGCATAATACTGTGCGATCACTGAGTATCTCCTATTTATTGCCAGAGGAATCAGCATTTTAGCATGAAGACATTACTTTCGTCTTACATATTCTTCGTTGTCACTTTCCAAACCTGGAATGTACCCCAGTGGTTTCAATTCTCGCACCATATATGTTGCTTCATTGAACTGGCCACTGCTGACACTACAACATGTAATTTCAGATATATTCTGCTTTTTTCCAGCCTCCCCAAAAATGATCTGTTTCACACTAACAGGCCACGTTAGCCTATCGGTTCAGAGCAGCAGTGCAGTTTGTAAAAGAATTCTCTCATTATCCCCACTTGCCATGTGCTGGTTCAGTTGCAGAATGGTTTTGCTAGGTCCAAACTAGATTCTTTTCTGAGGAAAATAAATCAGAAGCTCTGCTACTGAAGTGGACCGCATGCCGTCCAACAATCAGTGGGGATGCTAAGTCCAAATCAGCACTTGCTCCTTTAGGCAGCTTCAGTCTGTGTGCATGATGGGAAGGATCCAAGGGATCAGACTAAATTCAGTCCAAAGTAAAACCCCAAACTACATACGGTTTCAACAAACGAACCTTAACACTGACAGCTTCATTCTGCTGATGTTTTCCTTTTGCACCCAATTATTTGGTGTATAGACAAAGCCCTTGTAAGCAAATAATTTTTAGTGGTGGTAGGGGATGGGGAATTACTGCACGAAACTCAGATAAGCAGCTTGGTCTGCACAGTTTTGCAACGGAAAAAATATGTCATCCTGCCTTGTATGAAATGCACTTTTAAAGATAGGGTGATGTCTCTGATTCCAGAGGGACAAATGGGAGGCAAGTGACTTTTTTTTTTTTAAGTTGAGATGCAAATGTTAGTCACTACAGTGCCTTTTTATGTATATGTTGTAATATAAAAAGCTATGTAATGATATAAAATTGGACTGTAAAATTGGACTTTTTTTTTTTTTCTTCATATAATTTCTTTAATCTGACTTCTGCAGTTTACTGAAGAGTGTACATTTTGTTTGGAAAAATGACACACAGTAGTTCAGCAAGCTTATGTTTAAGATCCCTTGTTAAATAGCCAATATTTGTGACTGATGTTCTGCCTCTGAAATAAGTGTGTTATCTTCTAATACTTAAGAATAGTACATTTTGCTTTCAAAGTGCATTTTGTGCAAGAGGCTCCTGTTTGTGAAGGAAAGCAAAAAAAGGCCAGATTATTGTGTATCTAGAATTAATTTCAGAGACTAGAAATCTGTACCTGTATTTTCCCCAAAAGCAGAAATACTTGTTCATTTCACCCACAGTTATGCTATGCGCACAAATACCCAGTAAAACACACTATCTGTCATTTGAATTATTTTTCTGCCTCTTCTTGTTAAATAGTCTTGCAGATGTGCACACATTGAATTAATATTTGGCTGCTAGAACACAATGAGAAAATATTTAAATTATGATCTGTTTTGATTTAGGTATACTCAAAACTTTTAATCTTATGCTGTGAATTTATATTGGTTTTATAGACTATATTTTTAAATGCTTAATCTTCCGTGAGGATACATATGTTTCCAGGGTTTTTTTAACAGTCATTCTGATGTTTGAATTTCCTTGATCTTTCTTTAAACATTTTGTATTGATCTAACATATATTTAAATAATTTACAGTAATCACAGGAACAAATGCACAGTCGTGATGTAAGAAGTGTTGCATAAACATCCAATGTATTCCAATAGCCTATTTCATACTCTTATTATTGGAATATTTTCTTCACATAAATGAACATATGCAACATTTATTATATAATGTATTTTAAGACATTTTAATATGTACTCTTTGCCCTGGTGTTAGACCTTGGACTTAGACTAAAAATAAGATCACTTTAAGAATTGCTAGTTTGAATATTTGCTCATGTCTCTAATATTAGAATGGACTTTTGAGCTCAATCAAACTAGTTAATTTACATTCTTTAATTAGAGTCAATATTTAAGTATTATTTATTTATATATTTATTTATTAATCCAAGATTATTGCCTTGCTGTGCTAAGGTCAAGGTATAATGAGAAACACATCAGGCTCACAGCATCATACAATCTAAATAGTCAAAAGAAATAGAGGGCAGCTGCCTTCACTCATGGGCAAAGGCCGGTAATAGCTGAGCCCAAAGCAAACTTAAGCTCTCCTGAATCTAAGGCTAGAGCTTTCTTTCATATTTCATGCTGCCTCTCAATATTTTTTTCTTTAATTTCTGCATTGTCACTCTTAACTAAAAATGAAAGTATAGAAGTCACAACATTGCTATCCTTTCTGCCCAGCTGTAATCAAAAGTACTGGAAATGTCACAAGGAAACACAGTTTCACAGGGCATTGCCAGCCTGGGTTTGTGAACAAGAGTAGTTCAGACAGCACTGATGATTTCTGAAATGCAGCTCAATATTTTGTTACTTATGTGAACAGGGCAATAGCTCCAAACCTGCAGAGATTTCCCCATTGTGCCTGCAAAATAAGGAATGGTAGCAAGACAGAAAATGAAACAATTACAATATTGAGTCTAAAAAGCATCTTTAATGTTATACTTTAAAGTTGATATGCTATTCTTAATTGGGATTTGGGATATGTTTTAGTATCACAAGATAACTGAAGATTCCTGGGGTATACAGAAAGGCTATTTCAGAAGAAGGTGAGATGTGATTTTACAGCAGTTATGTTAAACTGGTTGGCCACTTCCGAGTGGATACACTCAATCCAGTATAGGAATATCTTTTTCAGTTTGCCATATTGCATTAAAGAAACCAATCAACTAATATTCATTTTTTCACTGGAAAAAGGGAGAGAAGACAATTCTCATACAGTGTGCTGGTTTTGGCTGGGATAGGGTTAATTCTCTTTATAATAGCTAGTATGGGGCTATGTTTTGGATTTGTGCTGAAAACAGTGTTGATAATACAGAGATGGTTTAGTTGTTGCTAAGTAGTGCTTACACTATTCAAGGACTTTTCTAGCCTCCCATGCTCTGCCAGGTGCACAAGAAGCTGGAAGGGGAGGGGACACAGCTAAAATTGTTGATCCAAACTGGCCAAAGGTCTATTCCATACCATATGACGTCATGCTCAGTATATAAAGCTGGGGGAAGAAGAAGGAAGGGGGGGATGTTCGGAGTGATGGCGTTTAGTCTTCCCAAGTCACCGTTACGTGTGATGGTGCCCTGCTTTCCTGGAGATGGCTGAACTCCTGCCTGCCCATGGGAAGGAGTGAATGAATTCCTTGTTTTGCTTTGCTTGCGTGCAGCTTTTGCTTTACCTATTAAACTGTCTTTATCTCAGCCCACAAGTTTTCTCCCTTTTACTCTTCCGATTCTCTCCCCTATCCTACCGGGGAGGGGGCAGTGAGCAAGCGGCTGCGTGGTGTTTAGTTGCCAGCTGGGGTTAAACCATGACATACAGCTATACATATAATAGTGGTTAATCTTTCCAAAACAGAGAATATCCAAGGGTCAGAGATCATTTATTACTTTAATAAATATTTTAAAGTACATTTTCAAATTACCATTCCTGGGAAGTTATTACAAATAAAACACTAGGTATCACTTTGCATAATTAAGTGGAGGTTTTGTATCTCTAGAGCATTCTCTAAAATAGAGTTCAGGATACACAGACTGACACCCAGATCTATCAGATTTGTTCTTAAACCTTCGACCTCAGTATTATTAAGATTCTCTGATCATACTGTGTGACCAGGCAGTTAAGAATATACTGAATACTTGGGGGTGTTTTAAAATAGTTGTACCTAAGTACTGACTGTATCAGCTATCTTACTCTTTCGCAAAAATTGTTCTTTCGTTCTTTTCAGCCATAAAAGACCACAGATTACTGAGCAAGCTGACACTCCGTCAGATGCAATCCATTTTGCTGTAGCTGTTTGCTTGTCAGATTTATTTGTAGCAGTATCTCATACCAGACAACTCGTACAACTGCAGTTTCTTACAGGGACGTTTCAAGAGAGCATGATGAATCTTCATGGCAATTTATATGGATCCAGATGCTGGGTATTTGCACAGTATTAGAGACAAAGTAGTTCTTCATGGGAACACCTCACCTTTTAAGAGTACAACTTGTATATTTTTTCACTGAAGGATTTGGGGTTTTTTCTGTCTATTGGTTATTTGTAATCTGGTTTCTTGTCATAAAGTTAGGGAATCCTGAACTTGTTCTCAATTAGATTGGAATTATTTCAGGTTTCCAGATTTGAAAGGTAATTTATTAGTGAAGGAGATGTCATATGCTAAAATTGGTACAAATATCAATTTTAGCAAAGCATACTCGGTATCACGGGATTTTTAAAGTGTTGAGCACTGTTGAAAATCTGGGCCAAAGTATTTGCTGCTGAAACACTTGCAGACTGCATTTGAAAAACAGCCCGCTTAAAACTGTTTCCAGTGTAATGTCCGACATTTCATCCTTGACCTTAGCTAATCGAGAATACTTTATACACCTTTGTCCATGAGGAGAATTTTGTTTTTATCACCAGTTTTTAGATATGAAGAGAGTTGAGTACATGAAGTACATTGGATTTTGATTGCCATTCTAGAGTTAGTTACCTCAGAAATTATAGGCTTTGCCTTTCCTAGTCTACATTATACCTGCATTCATTGAAAGTTCGGCATGACTGCAGGGAAATTATGTCACTGCAGTGTATGTCTGTACACTATTTAGATTGCTGAACAAATTCATGACAGTGGTTAACATGAAAACCGCTCTCCATCATTTATCAGCAGTCCTGGTCAACGGGGAAGGTCCCGGACGACTGGAAGTTAGCAGATGTGACGCCCGTCTACAAGAAGGGCCGGAAGGAGGAGCCGGGGAACTACAGGCCAGTCAGCCTGACCTCGGTGCCCGGGAAGATCATGGAGCGACTCATCTTGAGTGCGCTCACCGGGCAGGTGCAGGACAACCAGGGGATCAGGCCCAGTCAGCATGGCTTCATGAAAGGCAGGTCCTGCCTGACCAACCTGATCTCCTTCTATGACCGGGTGACCCGCCTAGTAGATGAGGGCAAGGCTGTGGATGTTGTCTACCTGGACTTTAGTAAGGCCTTTGACACGGTCTCCCACGGCATTCTCCTGGAGAAGCTGGCAGATCACGGCTTGGATGGGCATACACTTTGCTGGGTAAAAAACTGGCTGGATGGCCGAGCCCAGAGAGTGGTGGTGAAT
>WAAD01027207.1:7500-17500 GCA_013389945.1 Fregata magnificens | reverse complement strand
GGTATATTAAAATATTTCTGACACGCATTCTGCCCCTGCATAAGGCTCCAGAGCAAAACTCAGTGCGCAGACAATGGCAAAATCCTTATCACTGCAACTAAGGATGACATAGTATTCAACCAAAATACAGGGATGTTGGAGATACTAAAAAATACCTAAGAACATCCTGAAATGCTGGAAATCGAAGTGGAGGAGAAGGGATTACAATTAATTTTGATATATTGACAGCAATTTGATATTTTAAGATATCTGGGTCAAATGAAATTCATGTTTAATGACTGCAAGTTTCACATTCAACTTACTAGTTGTTTATTTTTCCATCTGTACAAACCAATACTGCTTCTTTTCTTATTGCTGGTGATTTAAGTTTTCCTAATTAAGTGCATTATGCTTTACAGCAAATAATAAACTTTTTTGAAAGTCTGATAAAAGTTAGAAGTAGGCCTTAGAGTGTCCAAGTTAGTTGGGTAAGGTATAAAGAAAAAAATCATAGTTAGAGAAAATGGATTAAATGGAATTAAACCAATGTTATCTACAGGCAGAAATACATATAATATTCCTATCTTTTATAAAATTTCTTGGGTCTTTTACATTGGGTGTAAAAAAAATATCTTTATCTTTTGCATTTTATCCAAAAGCTGCTATTCTAAATACGATGTGCAAACAATTTTGAAACAATATTTTGTTCCAATTCCAAAATTTCTTTGATCCTTTTCATTACACATGAACTGCAATCTTCAAGTGGCTGCACAGGGATATTCTCCCAGGTTAAAAAAGTTATACCTGCCAGCCAATACTGGGCCAGGAATGAGAAAACAGATAGGTAATTTCAGAGTAGCCAGTTTCCTTTTATTGTTCTTAATGAACAAAACTCTCCTTTCTACCACACACCAAAATTCTACCAGCAGACTAGAGCTCACAGGATACCTGCTAAATAACAGAGGTCAGCGCTATCATCGCACTCACTAGATGATGAAATGGAAAGCTCAGTTTGCGGCAAAGCCACTTGTTAAAAAATTCATAAATTTATAAAGACACTTAAAACATTCTACCACAGTTTATAAACTAACATGTTATTCAAACATAAAAAACAAAAGGCACTGAAAATGCAAAGCCAATAGCAATTCTTTTGCATCCACACATCACTATTGGCATACATCGTTAAACATCCTGGACATAATTTTCACTAAGGTGTAATGATTTTCCGTTAATAGGAAAATAAGCTTCTTTAGGCAAGGATTTAATCTTTCATTTATGCTATCCACCTACTTTGATAAGTTACACACCAGCAAATAGTAGAGAAAACTTGGAAGGGGGTAAATATTAGTGCCAATTATATGCTTAGATAAGTTAGCAGTGATTAGGGAATTATACAATAAAGTCTATATCCAGTACATTATGTTTTTAATGATCACTCTAACAAGCACTTAAGTGACTGTGATACACTAAGGAATGACCAATACCACTACATAAGGGAAAGTTGAACGTTACTAATCTCTTGCAATTTTTGGACATGACATAAGAAAGAAAATTAAAGAAAAAAAGGATTGTTTTAAAAAATCTTTGTTAAAGTTTATTAGTAGCAGCTAAGGAAACTAACTAGGCACACACACACACAAAACAAGAAGAATCCCAAAGCCCTGTCAAGGATTAGACTCTGAGAACAAGCAGAAAAACATGTCCATTTTCTCACAGCAAAAGTTAACGGTGGCATGACATAAGTTGACACATAATAAATCAGATTGTTTAAAATGTTTTGTAAGGACCTAACAAAAGTAAGTGATGAGGTTATAGAGGATTCAAATATATCAAACTCAGGTTATGTTTCTACAAACGAATCTGAGTAATCTGGCACCTACTGAAAAGCTGTAGCTCCACATAGATGCAAGTTTCACGTCAAGCATGTGATGGCCTTGCATATGTCTTTTCAGGGCTGGGCCCTCATTTAACTTACTGAAAGAAAGGCAAAGACATTTCAGACCATAAGATTAAGGCTAAATGAATACATGCTTCAATAGCAGATTGAGAAAAATAATTTTGTAAGTGAAACCTGTGCCTCTTCATTCTGTCTACTGAATTGTTTTACCAATCTGCAAAGAAACATAAAATTAACTGTGAATCAAGCAATTCTTGATACTGAATGCAAGTAAACAGTTCTGTAATGTGGGAGCAGTTAAGGAACGCACTGAGAAAAAAGAGAATCAGCCCTGAGAAAGAAGAAAGTTCTTCAGAAAAGTAGATGGAATTCTGATTTAGGAACTTGGGACAGGCAAGAAAGTCTACAGTCTTGAAGATGAGCTTAGGAATAATTGTATTCCTAACGATTCAAAATATTAATTCAAAATTATTTTTAAAAAGCTGTTTCTATCACTTGAATTTTCAGTTGTTCCTCGCGTTCCTAAAGAAAACAACAACAGGGAACACAGTTGCAACTCCTAAAGAAAAAACCACACTTTACACTGCAATTCCCAGTCTAGAATTGATCTGAATTACAGGATTCCACTGTTGAAAATGTGTAGGATTTGGGGCTTAGCATTTGGAGATGACATCTTCAGAGACACTAGAGTAGAGTCAAAGATAGAAAATATTCCCAAATCATAACATCCAGTAATGCACAGTGGAAGAAACAGGTCAGTTATTTGTACATTTTACTAGTCTCTAAATTGGCTGAAACAAGTTTGCGCATTCCCTAATGACTGACTCTAATTAGGATGAACAGGAAGAAACAGACTTGGAAATATCGCTAAACTCCTTAAAACCGATACCTCCTGCTTAGACTCACCTGGAACCATTGTACTCATTTCTGTCATCCTATCTTAAAAATGTCCCCTGGAAGTACCAGGGGTTCAAAGACAGAAAAGAATGAGTGGTGGCCTGAAAACTCTTACAAAGCTTGGGCACACGAAACATACATTTTAGAAGACACAAAAAAAAAAGGGGACACCACAAAAGAAGATGCCTGCTTACCATTTCTGTTGAGTGTCAGAACACCCATGGACATTCAAGTAACTCTGGAGAAAGCACTTAGACTTAAACCTTTTTTCTATGCACAGACAAGATGTTTATGAAACTCATAGGTACAAAACATCAGGGCCAAAGACATCACAGGATTTAAAAAATGCTGGATATTTAGAACTGTGAGTATTCAAAACAAAAAGAAAACCAAGCAAACTGAAACAGTGGCAATTCTCAAAAAATAATCAGTATTTTGGAAGTGATACAGAACAAAAGCCAGTACTTGCTTTAAGGACTTCTTTGGGAGACAAAAGACATACCATGTAAGTGCCCACTGCAGAGAACTGTTGTCCCCCCACCTCCCACCACATAAAAATACTGCTTGCCAAAATGCCCAGTGCTACCTACTGTCAAGCACATGATCCTAGCCTATGGAACAATGTATAGCTCTTTGTCACTTTCTGAAGGTCGACACATCTTAAAGCACCTTTACTGTTTTCCCATCTTGCGGTATGATGGACAGAAACAACATTTCATCTAGACTGTAACTGTGGGGGGCAGAGTTGGGAGAAACATATTCTCAGTGAAGTTTTGTGAAACCTATCACAACAAGGGCTGCATTCATAGGTGCAGCAACTGTTGCCTAAATTAAATAATTTTATGATTAAGAAAACATCACTAATTGATCTGGTATGACAATTATCACATCAATATATAATGTGATTCAGTCAAAAAATAATTAATTAGACAAGTAATGCTGTAACTGCACGATGCTAAAAACTACTATTTTACCAAAGATCTATTCTGGCACCTATCTGAGGACCAGGTGCCAAATTAAAAGCATATCTCATCCAATTTTTTAAAAAGTTTCAAGGAATTTGAGCTAAAAAAGCTAGACACACACATTACATAGGGAACAGTGATCTGAAAAGAACAAATTCATCTAAATTCTGCAATATTCTCCTGACCCATCTTCATGGGAACACTGCAGAAGAAAAGCATTTTAGCCAAGCAGTGTAAGGTTGTACTTGCCTACTCCGACAGAACTCATGCTCTAAGAGTGAAATTTATATGTAATGGGGAGTGAAGAAAGGAAGAACTGGAGATTTTTCTGAATAGCCTATTTTAGACTGTGCAGTGAACACAGGGCCCCCACTCCCATCTGCTCCCCATGAAAGGCACATTTCTTTCATTTTGTCCTAACAAATACAGAACACATATATATGTATACTAAAACTAAACAAAACAAAGCAAAACCCACCAAACCAAACACTTCACTGCGTACGCTTCTCCTCCTTGGGAGAAAACAAGAGAACAACCAACACGTGACACATATGCAGTCATACAGCTTAACACACTATTGGAAGGCATTCAGATATAGTAGGATAAATGAAGGATAAGCTCCTATACAGAATGAAGAATAAAGTAAATTGCAGGGAAAAAAGGACTAGATTTTTTTTTTTAACCACCTCAAACAGGGTTGTTGAGCCACAAAGAATTTTTTGGGAGTGTTATCACCACAAATTTAGTGTACATGAATAATAGATCAAAGTCAACTAATAGTTCCTTAAAAAGAGTAAGCAATCAGTAAAATAACATGCACATCATGTGGACTAGAAATATATTCCCTATTTCACTGGGGAAAACTATTGAGGAATAGTTTTAATTTTTAATTAAGAAGAAGTACTATAACCCATTTATTAAATATGTTTTGAATGGCTCCATCATGAATTAAGGTCAAAATACAATTTCTAAATTCTCAAGCTATGACGTAGGATTAGCTTTATTGATCTTCTGCATGATTTGTAGGAGCCCTCAATCATTATTTTGACAGTTTTATCATACAGTAATAGACTTCCTTTTAGATAATTACAGTTACTACGTTCAATTTTAATCTTCTGTAGGACTTTTCCTTAGATAATCACACCCAGATCATGTTTCTTTCTTTAGTCATACACATGCAACAAACTTTGGATAACAGCACTAATTATTTTAACACCATAATTTTAAGGCTTACCAAAACAAGTTCAAGGGTTAATTATACAAGAAAACTTTCATCTTTAAAATCTGTTGCAAAAGTCATTTTATAAGCAATGAGCATCTACTTTAGGGAAATATAAAGCACAACAGCTCATGTTAATAGACTGCAGAAGTTATTTAAAGTTGTTAAGTTGTACACATTTCTTGTTTCAATTTATACCTGTTTCTCATCCTACCACGCCACTGCTGTCAACAGCCTGCATCTGCCTTCCTAATAACCTCCCCATAGGTACCAGCAGGCTGCTCTTCAGCCCCCCTGAAACCACCTCTTCTCCCAGCTGAACAAGCCCCAGTTCCCTCATCCTCTTCTCATAGGGCAAGCGCTCCAGCCCCTTTACCATCCTGATGGCCCTCCAGTGAACTTGCCTCAGTTGATCAAAGCTCCCTTGTACAGCTGTGGTTTAACCCAGAAGGAGCCCAGAGGTCTGCTGCTGAGCTGAAACAGAGTCTCAAAGGCATCAAAGAGCACAGTGCTGACAGTGCTGCAACCACGAAGCAATGTGACTGAGTAGGGTTGGGATGTCATGTCTTCCTCTCCTGCCTGAGGGTTCTACATACATTTTTTGCATGGTCTGGCCTACCTAATGTTTAACTATTCACTTGAAAATCAGAAGAGATCTCAGCTGGCAGCATTATACTTTGTTGACCTGCTTATTTTCTTGTGATTTTCAAAGAGTGGGTTCCAATTTCCTTAGTCAAAGAAGTGATCAAACTCAGGTAAGTTTATTTCTTGCAGGCTCTATCATCTTTTGGAGAAAGGGGACACAAAAAAGAAAGAAAAAAAGGAGCTTGTTTTATTTTAACTAAGAGGTTGGCACACCTAACCTAAGGAGAGGTTTCAGGGTCACGGATCCTACACAAAAAAAAAAATCCCAACAGCAACCCTCAGCAAATTGTTTTTCATTGGTTTTCAATGCTTTTTCAACTGCTTTTCAATGTTTTCTTTGGTGTTTTTCATTGGCTGCTCAAGACAGTTCTGAAGATGTCAAAGATTTGGAGCTCCCTTTCAGATGAGTCTTCCTGCATTTTGTTGTATAGTCAGCTTTTTAATTGAGATGTCTCAGTAATACCCTCCAGGCACTGCATTCAGCACCCTTTTCAGCTTTTAAGCTTTTTGCTAAAGCAGAGTCATTCTGAAGGAGAGCAAAGTTAAGTCAGGCAATGCTTTTTTAGCTCCTCCAATATAAAGGACATGGATGCTGTGGTTATTCAGGACAAAACTGGTGGTAAGATGTTCCAGGGATTTAATGCTTGTGCTTCAGCATAGTGCTGCATATATGCTAGGGGAACATTTGAAGAGAAGTTTAAGCTGCATTATTTGCAGTGAAAGGCATTTTTAGAGAAGACAGCAAGGTCCATTTCCACTGCTGTTGATAAGTTACACTGAAGTAGCAATATTTACACAGATGTTAGTGAATCTGCTATGGAAGGAATGCATCTCACACTAGAGGATGTTTACCTCCTGTGAGTTTGAAGATATCCATTTCTATAAACAGAAACAACTTACTGTAGTTGAGGGCTATGATCTGAAGTCTGAGATGACATTGGTCAAGTAGCTCAACGATGTGCAATGCTTAACACCAAGCATGTTCTTTGGCAACTTGGGACATAGGCTTTCTTTAATATACTCTAAAAGAGAAGTTGGAATAGTCCAAAGAAAAGTAACTTTTAGGATTTGAAGGCAAACAGCTTTTCTCAGCAATGCTGTCTCAAGAAAAATTCTCTCCAGCACTGATTTATCAGTGCACTACTGAGGCTGCATTCATCAGACGTTTATACAGAAATGGGAAGATTGAGCCTTGCTCAGTGTTATAGAGAAGCTACCGAATTTTCTCTGAAAAAGTGGACAACAGACTTATAGAGGTTAAAAAGAAAAATTGCCCTTCATTTTATGTCCATCCATTTTTCCCCTTCTAGCTTAAAGAGGAAGCAGGGAATGAGCACATGTGGATTCGGAAGCGTCTAGCTCTCATACATCCATGCCTGTCAAGTGTAAGATTGAATCCTTGTCTTTGCTTTGACACAAGCTCTCTATAGGACTGTGGCCAAGTTAATTAACCTATTCATGGTTCAACTGTTTCATTTGTAAACTGGGAGTAGTATTTCGACCAAAACTCAAGTATGGCTAGTGAATAAGCTAGTATTTCAAGATCAAGAAGAAGATGGTGTGTAGTGGCTAGAAACCCGGTCATGTCAGCATCATTCACTTCAGCTGTGCATACTGTCCTGAGTAAGTGGAAATAAAACCAAATATCTTCCCATATGTAAAAAGAAAGACCAAGGGCACTGGCTTCCCTAAATTAATGTCAGTATTCATGTTGAAAGTATATAGTAAAATTGGTCCCATGAAAACTATTCTTTTGCATTGTAGCCTCAGCCTCCTGCTTCTGTTCCACTGTGCTTTTCTCATCAAAGATTTAATGGGATGAAAATAAGCTGCTCGCATGCATCCAGCACTGGGACTCTAGAACCACTCCCCAGTTTCTGCAGCAAAAGTTTTAATTCAATTGCCAATTTTCACTTGTAAGAGAAGTTTGCTTTGAATACCTGCATGAGACCCGTTCTGTAACAGCATCCCTACATGACAAGACTATTACATGGCAAATTAAAAAAGCAGCTTGTTAACAGTCAGTCTAATGGTGAAAGAAAAATACTTCCCCATTCCTAAAATGAGAACAAATGAAATACTGACAAGCAGATAAAAAAACTGGAGTGTACTCTAATTTCAGAGGCAGAATCGATTCTGGACATGCAAGCAGAGGAATCTTTTTTGTTTCTGTTTTGAGGATGTAGAATTTGTTTTCACTAGTGCAACTAATCTGCTCTGAAAGCTGTCCCTATCCTACTGGCTTTCCATTCTCACCAAGGCAACTAAAGGAACATAGATGTTTCCCATAGTCAAGAGGAAGATACACAGTAATGAGATACCTAAAAAACTGTATTTTTCTCTTCCCAGAGAGGGAACTTCTACTTCTGGGAGCACAGCTTAAACATCTGGTATACTTCCTGCCCCTGCCTTTGTAAAAATACCCTGCATTATCAGTATGAACTCAAAGATAGGAAGATGGAGAAATGGAAAAATTAAGAGTAACTTCAAATGCTTGTTTAGAAACACTATCATTGGTCAGTATTAAAATGACACTTTCTCAAGAGTCTGTGTTTAATAATACATGTGCAAATGCAAAGAAACTGTAATTTATGCAATTTTATCTTTTTGAACAGTGAAATCAACTGCCAGCCAATAGAATGCAAACTTTATGGACCACAGTCAGAAGTCACCCAGCAAAATAAATACTCTTGACTGAAGTAAAAAGATCTTGTTTTCTGATACTAATTGGCTTGAAAAAAATTTCATCCATGCGGAAAAACACACACAAAAAAGTACAACAGAACATTGCCAAGACCTACTGTGCACCTGTAATTTTTACTAGCAGGCAACCTACCCCAATTTAAGTTTTCACATATTCAGTAGACATAAAGTGAAGATAGTGTTATATTCAAGATTGTTTTTACAATCAGCAATATATTGCATTCACCATTTTCACAGCCTAAAAGACTAGTGATTGGCACTGTTGTATGTCTAGATTTGTTAGGCACATAGCAAATTCTCTCAAATGTGCTGTATTTTAACATAACTCCAGGCTACCAGCCTGAAACCAAATCCTTACTTCTATGGATTCTGCATTAGTGCACTCTGATAATTAGTCAATGGTAATACACTTCTGAAAGATGAAGCGTATTCCTACAGTA
Source organism: Fregata magnificens (assembly GCA_013389945.1). Lineage (NCBI taxonomy): Eukaryota > Metazoa > Chordata > Aves > Suliformes > Fregatidae > Fregata > Fregata magnificens. The sequence goes on along the minus strand of WAAD01027207.1, from coordinate 8,755 downwards.
CATATATCAGGTAGCAAACACTTTGTAATACAGAAAAACGTGAAATAAGATTTATTCAAATATATATTTTAATTCCTGGAGATTTAAGCAATTTGAGATTCTTGCATAAGAGCTTCTTCAAAGTTGAAAATAGTTTCTAAAAGTGAAGTATGAAGCATTTTGTAGCAGAGGTGATACAACTTTGAAATTAATTTTATGTATGTTAAAGATTGTTGACATACAAGGAACTCACATTTAGGTAGTGTTCTCAGAGCAAATAAGTTATTTATGTTATGTATGCTGTATAAATATACTAGACAATTTTGAAGTCAGAGTTTTGAATTACCTTTTATTACACACTGTCTAAAATTTAATAATTATAGTTGTACTGTGCAATTTGTAATGCTGCAGAATGCTTGTTTTAGAACTGTTTTCTAATTCTTGCCTTCCATCTCTCTGCCTTTACTTGGCAAGTGGACTGTAGATGCATTTCAACAGAAGCAATGGATACTAGCGCTGCTCTGCTCAACAGCTCAACTTGAGCATATAAACTGCATCTCATTGCTTTTTTTTTTTTTTTAAACATTTCACCAAAAGCTGAGTGTAGAAAGACTGGTGATATTGGTTTCTCTTTTAAAGTCGCTTGTTCAATAGCTAAGAGAAAGCAGAGGAAGGTGGGAGGATATTCTGACCTTATATACATGTTACAGTCATGTTAATAATCAATAGCAGGTAGTCATACAAAAGACGCTTGAGATTGCATTTTACATTATTATCTAAGTGTAAATAAAAAGAGGGCAGAAAAGGCAAGACTAAAAAAATGTGTAAGTTTTTGCACTTCTTCCTCTTTATGTAGCTGCAATTATGAATTTCTATTCCTGATTAACATCCTTACCAATGACCTGGAAGATGCAAAAGAGTATAATTTCCTCAGGTTTGCAGATGACACCAAATTGGGAGGCAGGGCTGCCATTGAGAGGGGCCTAGACAGACAGGCTAGAGGAATGGGCCAGCAGGAATCTCATGAAATTTAATAAGGGCAAATGCAGAGTCCTGTACCTGGGAAGCAGGAACCCCTAGCAACAATGCAGGCTGGGATGGACTGCCTGGGGAGCAGCTCCGCAGAAAAGGACCTGGGGGCCCTGGTGGGGCAGTGAGCTGAATGTGAGCCAGCACTGTATTGTGGCAGAGAAGGTGGACAACAGCAATCTGGGCTTTACTAAAAGGAGCAGAGCCAGTAGATTGAGGGAAGTGATTATCCCCTTTCCTTAGCATT
>WAAD01027207.1:0-2500 GCA_013389945.1 Fregata magnificens | reverse complement strand
TTCAGGTACTTGCATCTCCCTAATTTTCATATTAATCATGTGTCCATCTTTCTTTGAAATAGGGCCATCATGCTTCATGTCAGAATTTAGCATGTAAGTAAAATTCATAGTCCTTCAAATCTCACTTGAAAATATTTGTATGAAGAGAGCAGTGACTAATTTTATTATTCCTATCTAACAAAAATGAGATTTATATTGGTCCTTTTGCACGACATATACAATATGAAGAAGTTGGTAAATAAAATAAAAAGTAGTTTCCCAAACCCTCAAAAAAACAAACCCAAAAGAGGTTTATTATAATAATAATATGGAACTCCATATAATAATATGGAGCATTTCCTATTTAACAGAGCTGCTACACACTGTAATGCACCTATGTTATATATTTCTCATCAATTTTTACAGTTTCCACTGATTAAATATATATTGACTCATAAAGTATTACCATTACATCAATTGTCAGCAGATGCAAGAGTATGTCATTTAAATATTAACTATCATATAAAAATGGCAGCTTGATTGTTTGGAAGCAGTAACCTGGTGCTGGTTATTGCCATATTTCCCTAATGCATTAGGCAGAAGTCACAAAATGCATTGCCTTTCTTATATACCTGCTACTACAAAATCAGAAGCAGATAAGTTGTTTGAATATTTTCCCTTTCGCTTAGATTTAATTTTTATTTATTTCTGAACTGCAGATATCTTTGATCTGAATTGCAAAATGCATTAGTATACTATAAACAAAGATATGCTCACTAGAGTCAGAAATTATATGCATCATCTCTAAATCAATGGGAAAAAATATACAAAGAACCAGTAACAGATATATTACTTAGTGCTTGAAATATTTTTATGACAGTTCCCATATAATATGGGTGCAATATATCATGAATCAGGTTGTTTACCTAAATTCTTCATAAGATTGTACTTATTATGTAAAGAACGTTCTATTCTCAGTACTTTAAGATTTTTCTTTTCCAGAAACAGTAAGAAGCTACACATTACCACTAATATGAAATAAATCCTTTATTCTATGCTAACTGCATGATCAGGATATGTGGACACTTCACAGACCATTAAAACCTTCTAGTAATTGATAGGTAATCGCTCATTTGCTGGCTGCAGCAATGTGCATGAGAGAGAAACCATTCTTTCTTACTAATGTAACATGTAGAACTTGCTGCTATTGCAACACTTAATGTTCATAGTGCCATATCATTTTTAATGCAAACACTCATTTTCTGCCTCCTTCTTACATTTTCTATTAAAATGCAACACAAAAGAGCATACATTTCATTCTATCCCTTTGAGGGTTGCATAAGCAGTTCCAAGGAGTATCAGCTATTGTATTGTTGTTATTATTGTAAATAAATATTTTACAGTTTAAGGGTAGATGTTTAATCAATTTTTTTTCTAGGAGGCTCACTGCCACTCTTTCAAACTTTTTACATCTTCTTTAAGGTAATGCCTCAGATAGCAGTTTTTAATGCAAATAACACCTTGCATCCCAAGGCAGATTCATATTCTAGTTAATAAACAGCAACAATAAATTTGTCAAGACTTTAATGGCAACCGTACTGAACTTTTCATACACCAGCTTTTCTAGGAAATGGCTATACTGAGGAATTTATTCTGCTTAATTACTTTATATTAAACAGTTTTCATTAGCCATCCTCTAATCCGTGTGAGCAGAAATAAACAGAGTCAGGAAAATGAACTGGTTTAACCCTTCCTATTATTAAAAAAAAGAATCTTAGATGGGTTTTGTTATCAAAAACAAGGAATCAAATATAAATAAAACTGATGCAACTCCATTTAATCAATGTGGGAATTTTTAGTAAGTTTGTGCATTAAAGACCTATGGTCTGTCTGAAATTTCCAGCAAAATACAAATTCAGAGTTTCTTACACGTTTGCCTTGAAGTTAAGAGACTAATTACATTAACTGATTTATTAATAAATGGGGCTTTTTGTCTAATTATTGTAAGTACTAACAGACTGGGGAACCATTTTAAATGTCTAATGTGCCTTGAAACCATTTTTTTAGGTTAATTACATTTCTCACTAAAGTCACTATAGATATGCCCCTTAGGTTTTACAGAGGAAGATTAAAGAAAAAAGTAAAGATTATTACCTCATTGGCCAGCTCCAGTAATACAGGGGCAGCTGCATTTTTCATCACCCCATTCAGGTACCTAGACAAGACAAAGCCAGGTAATTCTGCAGTGGCAAGAAAAGGCTAGTTTATACGTGTCAGTATCCCTTGTGAATTGCTTTCATTTGGGGGAAAATACCCCAGTACAGATTATTTAACGGGAAATCTTTTAAGAAATAAGTATTTTAAACAATTACTAATTCTCTAGGGTTGTCTCCTATTCATCTGCAAGTTATATCAATCTCAATCAAGTCACTGGTAAAAAACACCATAAATCAAGAAATTTAAAAAATTTTTGGCTTAATGACATACAAATACATTATATCTGTACTACTTAAAGATGCAC
>WAAD01027193.1:2145-23997 GCA_013389945.1 Fregata magnificens | reverse complement strand
TCCCACCACATCTCCGTGATGGCGACTAAGTCATGTGCAGATTAGGAGGAGCAGCAGTACTGCAAACTGTCATATGCAATGACATCTCCTGGGGATGATTCCCTTGCAAGTCAGATCTGCCCGGAGTGAAAAGTTAAGGTCATGGCTGGGGAGTTGAGAGACACCCCCTCTGCGCTCCTAACTAACAGAAAGTTCTAGTGGTACTTGATAGTGACTTTTTGGAATTAATATCATAAAATATTCAGCTGTACATCTGTCTTAAAATGTTAATTAAAAGCATGGAGGCCAGGAAGATGTATGTGGGAATCAAGGGAGTAAGTCTACGTTTGAATCTCTTTTACCAGTTTTCTGGAACTGTCCCTAGTTTGTGGCTTTACAAAGGAGGTGGATCTGAACTCTAGACAGCCGTTTAGAGAATTGGACATGAAGGAATTCAGCATAAAATGCAGTAGCTTTCAGAAATTATTAATGACCAAAATAAAGCTGAATTTAAATTTCTAATCTGAGATCCTGCTTGCTGACAACACTGCACATTTGGGAGCCAATAAAGTGCTCAAAGCACCTAATTTAAAATAAGCATGCACAGTTTCTCAGGCATGTGTGTGTTATTCAAGTAAAATGATCACATCAAACAGTAGGTTTTTTCAAGGGAGATGAGTTATTCTGATGGGAAGGAGGTCTGAACTAGCTTTAAACTTGTGAGTTGTTGGGCATAGTTTATAAATTATTGCTATGAACGTAAGGATCATGGCATCAGATTCTTATTAAGCAACTCCTTCATGCCTCTACCGAAATACTGTGTGCTTCATGTATTTTTGAAGTGTCTGACGATATTTTAATTTATTTAAACATGTAATCAGGGTTTGTCTTTTGCAGTTTATCGGGTTCCATTGTTCTGAGTCTACTTTTCTCCCTATATCTGGAAGTATGCTGTTATACTGGAAGGGCATGTACTTAAATGAGCGATATATTTCATTATATAAAAGCAGATAAATAGAAATTCGAACATGTAGGCATTATGTCTGACATTGATCTTGTACTTGTCACCATCCTATGTCACACTTTTTGCTATTTTAAAATTCAGTGCCTCCCTTTAAAAAGGGTGTAGGAGCAAGTGCTGAATTTTGTTAGCAGGATGGCTTTTAATAGAGTGGAATGTCTGCCTGTATATGTAATTTTTTTACCCTTTATTTTACAGCTGAATTAGTGCATTGAAGCCTAATTTACGCATTTTTCTCTTCAAGATACATTCCTTGAAATGTAAACCCATAGCTATCGGAGCCTTAGAATCTTTCTGTAACAGTATAGAGTGAAGCATCCCCTGTTGTAGCATGGTCATGATTATGGTCATGATTATTTAAAAAAAAAAAAATTACCAAGTACTGTATTGTTCAGCTGAACTTCTCAAGAGATAGGATTTGCATATTTGTATAGGGCAGGCTAAGAACTTCTGTCATTAATCCACAACTTTGTTTCCTAAGCCAAGACTAACTTGCTCTGTGCTTAAGGTTGTCTCCTGTTAGTTTTGCTGACCATTGCCTTAGCCCTTCCTTAGTGAAGTTAGTCATTGACTTCATCCATAATTCTGTGTCAGCGGAAGTTGACAAAATCAAGGTAAATCTTTGGTTTTCCAACGTGTGTATGATTTTGCGTAAGTACTACTAGGTCCTGTGGTTGCTTTGATGGAAGAGGGAGGGTGTGGAATTTTAATCCATGCTCAGCCTTGACTTTGCTGTGCTGCTTTTGTGTTCAGTTTAAATTTTACTGCTGGCATCAGTAAGATCAAAGTCAAATCAAAATGAACTGCTTTTAAGAATGTAGTAAAATTGTTACCTGCACTTTGATAATTATAAGCAATGAAATTAACTTTAGACCTTAGGAATTTTTGGTGGCATGTTTATTAATTCAAAATTATCTTTATAAAAAGCTACATTTGAAAGTTTTACCCACCCAGGATTATTGTAGGCCGTATTGTAGGCCGTATTGTAGGCCGTATTGTAGGCCGTATTGTAGGCCGTATTGTAGGCCGTATTGTAGGCCGTATTGTAGGCCGTATTGTAGGCCGTATTGTAGGCTGTTGTAGGTGGTCCACATTAGAAACCTCTACAGTTTGTTTTGCTTTGAGAGGACAAAGGCCAACAGGAGTGCCATCTGTACCATCACTTTTAGCTGCAGCAAACCGAACAGTTACTTCCTGGGGACTGAACCAGCTAAAATACTTCGAGTGAATACACAGATCTCTTGAGAAATCAAGTTGTCTTGGTGCCCCAACACTGGTAATGACTGAAACCATCTAAAAGTTGTCTTGTAATGTCAATGCCGAGCCTCTGAGTACTTCTACAGATGATCCAGAAAGGAAGATCAAGTAAATAGTCAAGGGGATAACTATCAGTGGTGAAGTATAAACAGTGTAAGAATTTGCAAGTGTTCTGTCTTCATAGTATCTACTTTATCACAAATAAGCCTTGTTCTTTAGTTTTGCAATCTATATCAACTTGAAAGTACTTCCTAATTTTAGAAAGTAGTATATGTATATACTATCAATAACAGATGAGGAATGGAAAACTCAAATACCATGAAATATTCCTTTATACTTCTTTCCCAGAACTGTACCTCTTTTAGTGATATCGTCTTCCTTTTTTGAATAGCAAACACACAGCAAAACCAGTGCCCAGGCTGCCCGGAGAGGTTGTGGAATCTCCTTCTCTGGAAATATTCAAAACTCACCTGGACGTGGTCCTGTGCACCCTGCTCTAGGTGTACCTGCTCAAGCAGGGGGTTTGGACAAGATGATCTCCAGAGGTCCCTTCCAACCCGAACGATTCTGTGGTTCTGTGGTTCTTATTCATTAGGCAGAGTTGCCAGTAAGGAATTGTAAGGGATGTAATCTGCTTTCATCAATGCACAAGTGTAACAATGCTTTTCATGCAAACTGAAAAGAAGCTACCTCCAAAAGAATACAACTGCCTGTCAAGTTTGGTAAATGGTACTAACATAAAATACTAGCATCTTTTTCACATAGCTTTTTTTCCAAAGCATTCTTCATCCCTTTCTTCAAAAAATCATTTTGTTTTGTTCATGCACTGGTTGAATCTGAGTGCTGTTTCTTTCCCTAGTTGGCTGTCACTTTATATGTGGCATCTCTTTGTAAAAGAACACTTGTGTATCAAGTGGTGACTTGCTGGTACTGAGCTTTCTTCTTAAAAATAGGCTTATACCAAAAGAATACTATAAACCTAACTCGCATCTAAATTTACTGTGCTTTACTGATGTGACATGCTTGGAAACAAACCTTCAATTAATATTTTTCTTTTAAAATATTATTTGTGTAGTTTCCTAATAGCTTTTTATTATCAGAGGTTTGAGGATTAAGATAGACTAATAACCCCTCACACTGACAGTGTTCCTGTAAAATATTGTTATTTGCAGGGTAGAAGCTGAAGCACAAAAAAATAAATAGCTGTTCCATGGCTGTGCATGAATAGAGTTTGTTACTCCACATTTCTGGTCCTGTGCTGATTTTGTGTGTGTGTGAAGTGGGGAGTATTGGTTTGCCTTCACTGAAGGCAGGGTCAGTGTGGGGAAAAAGTAGACTTATTGAATGGATGAGAGGCCACAGGAATGTCACTTAATGATTTGAACTGCTCTTTGGAGAAGTCTCAATTCCAGGTATAGGCAGACTAGTCTGTCCCTCAGAGGGAATATAAAGGATGAAGAGTAGTCCTAAAGCATTTAAACGCAAACAGCACCCTTTTGGGAAAGATGAAGTTGCTGAGTTTTTGTTGTGGAACTGGAAATAGGCTACTTTGAGAGCAGTGTGTCTGTTCTACTTTATTTAAAAGTCCAACTCCTATCCTTGTCTGTTTTTACAAATGTGACTACCAACTAATTTCTCTCATCCCCAAAATGAAAATCCTCTTCTGCTCATAAGAAACACAGTGCATTGTATATATCGGCTATTGTTTTTTAAGCGAATGGATGCAGACTGCTTTAAAAGGTTTAGTGATGATCTGCTGCTGCCACTTAGAGAGCTCCTTCAGACCTGCTATATTTTATTGGAAGCAGACAGGTAGAACATTTTTTCTCATGAGTTATTGTATGCTATCTGGAATCTCTTACATTAAGTAACAAGAAATTTTACAGTGAAGCCTTTATGCTGGAACACAAGTAGAAATGTATAATTTTTTCATGAAATTCCTGTTAACTGGATTTTTGGGACTGTTACTCTTCTGCCAAATGTGGTAGAAATAGTCCAAAGTGTTTGGAAGTTGTGGGGAATGTACAGATGTGCACAACTGCTCTTATGCTGTGTGATCCACTGGAAACTAGGCTCAGGTTGATACTCAGATCACCAGATAACAGTGACTATGTGCAAACTAAACAGCTGAAGTGGCTTTTGGAGTATTGGGTTGTGAACTGGGTGGACAAAGGGATGGGCAGTAACTATGTAACTTGACCTTCAGTCATCTGGTGTTTATCTGAATGATTCTTGGCAGGGATTTCCTCAGAGGAAGAGTGGAAACACATTTTGGTATAGTATCCCATATATTTAATAAGATTTTTTTAGGGAACTGGAGTGCAGAGGAAAAAAAGCAATTTGTTAAAACTGTTCTCGGGAAGTAAGTTAATGACTCATGTAAACATGTAGTGAGAATGTTTTTTGGTCAAGAAAGGAATCGATGAGAAGAAGAGCTGGAAGAGCTTGTGTCAAGGCAAAAGTGGAGATAAGGTGTACTAGTGTAGGGCTAGCATACTGGAAGGTAATTATAAACATGAATGGTGGTAAGGGTAAATGGTGATAAGGATTTTGGAAATACCTGTTAGATCACATTCTCTTCTCCAAGGCATTCATTCTTCTCATTATGTTTAAGCCTCTCTTCCTATTTCTGCTTTTGTCAGGGGAACTCTGTCCTGGAGAGAGTGTCTGTGTGTGTGTGCGTATACGCACTCACAGCTACTGCTTTTCCCTCCACGGAGGAGCTGGGGGTTTGGTAAGGTTTTTCAGCATACTGCAGTGTGAGGCGCTCTGTGTTTTCTTGGTGAACATCCCAGGACCTGGAGGGGCTGAGGAGTGTGTCTGTGTGTGAACCCCCTTTCCTAGTTCGGCTGGTGGGACTGGCATGTGGGTAAGCCTGAGGACAGGGGTATTGGAAATCGGCAGCCTCACACCAGCTGTATTGAAGCTGGGAGGGATGGTACAGTCCCAAGTATGACCATGTTTCGGTGAAAGGAGGCAGCTTATTTCTTTGTCATTCATCTCCATAGGGCATTTTTAAGATGGTTACATTAGGTGGAAGCAAATGGGCCGATTCACACCTGTGTAAATGTGCCTATTTCAACTATTTCCTTGGAAATCTATTTGCTCTTTTGAATTGCTATGAACTTATATCTGAAACATGAAGGTTCAGAGTGCAATGAGACACCAAATTTGGGGTTATTTGACCCTGAGATAAACAAATAAAGCATGTATCACAAATTTTATAGACATTTCCAATTTCTTGCAAAGTGCTCCGACTGAAATGGTGGTTCTGCTGCACTGGGGTACATGTATGTGGTGGACAGAGGATCAGGGCGGGAGTATCTGTGAATGTTTGAGAAGGAAAGCAGGTTGTAGTTCAAATTCTGTGTTATGAAAAAGAGTGAGATAAAGCTGAAGGATGCAGGACTTCTGCATGCGTAGAGCTACTGTAATGTAACAAAACTTGGGATTTTGTGACCTGTACAATGTGAGACTTTTTCTTACTGGCTCTATTCAGAGCAGGCACAGAAAGTGCACTTAGGGTCATACAAACAGCCTTTCTTGCACATTATGGCATCGACAAGTCATTGCAATCTTTTAATTTCTGTAATGCATACCCTCCCCTTGCAAAAAGCCAAAACCAGAATCCATATAGTAAATTAGCTATGTGTCTCTTTTAACACATTTAAAGTTGTCCAGTGGTAATTTGTGCGTCTCAGGGATGTAGTTTGACAGGAGGGAAATGATATACTTGAGTGTTTTGAAACGAACTTTGTTCTGCCCTCTTTGACTAGTGTTACGTACGTTATGGCTGTCTTGAAAGTGTGCTACACTCTGCTGAATTGCAGCTGCCTAAACTGGCTGTCAAGTCGAATGCTTATTCAACTCTACAGATTTCTTTGCTTCATTTTGCAATTGTGGAGTCATAGTACTGTCCAACACTCTTGTTTCTCGTTCCTGATAGTAGAAGATTGTGTTTATCTTTTCTAACTACTGGGAATCCCCATGGCAAGAGGCTCCAGTACCCTGCAGTACTATGCAATGTGAAAAGAAGTATTTTGTCTGTCAGATGTGCACTTCTTTTCATCACATATAAAGGTGGCAGTCTCATCTGTCTTTATATTGCAATTACTGTTTTACAACTGTTTTCACATAAGCTCTCCTGTCTCTGTAGCTACCTCCAGCACAATTAATGTAATTCAGGCTATCTCAAATGCTTCCCGAAGTTTCCACTTTGGGAAAGGGGCAAGCCTTTACCTTTGGTGTTCAGAATGTTGAACTTTGTTCTCAGTGATTTAGGGGAGAGAGGGAAGGTGAGGCACAATGAGGAGTGTTAGCACAGGATAGCTGTAAGTCAAAGTTCTGTTTTGCTTGGTTTTACTGTCCTGTTGATCTGCAGTCATTCTTTAGTACTGATAGCTTTATCACTTATTAACATTACTCAAGTTTATCCATTCTTTTTCCTTTGTGCTTCCCACCACCTGGGTAGATCTGTCCATGGGAAACACAAAGCCATCATATCTGCTTTCTTCAAACCCTCTTGACTCCACTGCGGTTCCTGTAAAGCACTGCCGTCTGATTATGTTTTGGCACCTGGTGGGCTGGGATTTACAATTGTTTTATATATTGTGCTTTTTTTGTTGTCCTTTCCTTTACCTGAAAAAAATGTAATGTATACAGTTTTCACAAAGCAGTGAGCTCTGTGGAGCAAGAGTTGTTTTTCTTGTTTGTACAGTTCCTGACACAATAAAGCTATAATCATGATAAATGCTTATTTGTGCTGTTATGAAAAAATGCAGCAGTATGTTACTGTGTTTTACAGATATCACAAGCCAAGTAAAGAAGACTAAACTTTTTGCAAATTTATATTTAAGACACTGCATAGTGTCTGAAGTATAAGGTGTTAAACTCTTTTACAGGTGTACTGATGCTAATGTGCGAGCTACAGCACCAGCATCATTCTTGCAGGACAAGAATCACAGGATTAATAGCAGATAACATGGAAGGGGGGAAAAAAAAGAAAAGATCTGCTTTCCAAAGAGAGGGGAAGAAATACTAGTTTGGATCTTAGAGATTTATACCTGTTTCTCTATTCTTTTTTTAATTATATAAATACATATAGACTACTTCTAAACTTTTAAAAATATCCATGGGGCTTCCTGAAGTTTCCTATTTTAGAATCAAAGACTTGAATCAATGCAGTAGCTGTAGCAGAGTTTTCTTGAAGTGTACGCAGGTCTTGCATAAAACACTGGAGAGAAAATAAGTTTTACTGGATTATAAATTTTACTGGATATTTCTCTTATCATTTGTTTGCTTTGATGAAACTAATTTGTTTGAACAAAAGAATATAAAAGTAGGAAGACTGCCACGCACAAAATTCTTACATGAGTGCTGAGCATACTCATGCAAGCATGTGTGCACACATGTTCGTACCAGGAGTATGCCTTGGCTATTTTAAGATCCAGTTCTTAATTAAAGAAGTTATTAATCTGAGTAAAATCAGTTTCATATCTTGCAGGCCATCTGTCTTCTATTAATGTCTGTCTTTTTTGGATAGAAGCAATTCACGGTGCATTTTGAGGAATGCAGTATGCTATGACTGGCAAGTTATAGCAAGTTCATCTCTTATTCTTCCTAAGTCCTGAGGATATTTAGTAAACAGCATAGTTTAGGCAAGTCTAGAAAATTAGTGTAGCTAATTAATAGCCTTTGCTATTGTAGTGATTGAGATTTTGACGCTAACAAATAACAGTAGAGAAAGAGCTATGTGGGTTGTTTGAAGCTAACAAATAACAGTAAAGAAAGAGCTATGTGGATTGAATGTCTTTTTAACAGTGAGAATGGAAGCATCTACATGTTGTGGTTCCCTTGAAACTCAGTGACATCTCCACTTCTGTCTGCTATAACTAGAGCAGATCAAATTATTCATAGTAAATAATGAAATTAATTTTGCATGTGGGTGTTTGCTTGAGATTAACAAAAAGCTTTGTTTTACAGATGTTGAAGGCACAGGCAAGAAGTGCATTGCCTTAGGAGTTCTTCCCTCCTTTGGCTGTGCTTCTTACTGTGGTGTTGCAGTCCATATTAATGGTGGCGTGCTGAGTTACGCTGTTCAAGGTTACTTCTACACTTTAATTAGTTCAGTGAAGCATTAATAAGGGACAGAGACTCTATCCTGTATTATTGGAAGATAGCTGGGCAGACTGCATGACATTTTGTGTAAGTTCAGTTTCAGTCTGAATAGGTGCTAGGGGTCTAAAAACTCCGGTTGCCAGACTTTGCATAAACAAGTCTGCACAAGTGTGTTTGCAAGGTCTGTGGTTTCTGTGAACTTTCTTTTTTGTAAATTAAAGAAAACAAGCTTTCTTGGGAACTCTGCAGTGCTTTTTAATTCTATCAGAAAGAAACCAAAACACATTAAAGAGTATAAAAGGTTGTCAAAATCAAGGTTTTATTTCTCGTAATAAGTAGCAAGGAGGGAAGAAAACAGTTTTATCTTTCAGATGAGGATATTTTTCCTAGATGCAATAAATGTGCTGTGCTTTTATGATTTTTATATTTGACGTATGTGCAAAATATGTATGTAAATATACTGCTGCTTCACCACCCTTTCCAGTAAACGGCTTGCATTCAATTCAGTTATGTCATTACAGTGAATGCAGCTGGGATGCTTTGCAGTTAATTCTAATTTATTGTTGTTACCTTCATGAAGGCAGAGTTGAAGCTCAGCGGGTATATACTCTTGAGTCCAGTATTCCCTGGTTTGCTCAGGTCAATGTTCCAGAAAGAATCTAGCAAATCTGGAAATTATGGTTAGATTTCTCAATCTCCTGCTTTTGCTCTGGTCAGAAGTATGAAATTTCCTCCTCGATTTCTGCCTGAATTGTAACATCATAGCCCTTCTGTTGTATAAAGACTTAAAATAAATGTATTTTGTAATTTTATTTTATGAATCCAACGAGCTTTCTGGATTTTGAAACCATTATTCTCTGGATGTATCTTAGGTGATGATTATTTTTTTTTTTTTTCTTTTTCCCCTTTCTAACATGACTAGTGTTTTTCTTTTTCTCTTCTGTTTTGAGTTGTTGGTCACATGAGATGTAAGCTCCATAATAAAGATGCAGCAATGGAGCAGTGTTTTCCTTCTTTTAAAAAATCCTCGTGATTCTTCCTCACCCCCCAATATCAAGTACTCCTACACTACTTAAGTCTTTTTTGGAAAAAAATCAGTTGTAAGTCTGAGTCATGCTGTCATCTGGAACTAGAAGCTTGGATGTTTTGAGGGTTCCCGGTAGGGATTCGTGGGGTAGTAGCAGATAATATTTTCATTTCTGCAAGCTTATAATAGATTTATGATGGCTGCAGCTATTAGTTTATGAATAATGATTTTGTTTCTTCTGTTAGCACTTTTTCAAGACAGAATGGAATCAAATCATTTGAAGAAAATGGGATAACCAGCAGTATTACATCTTAAGAATATATGACCTGAAGCCCTGCTTTTACCATCTAACTTCTGATAGAGGCCTGAAATCTTCTGGTTGACTGTAGATGTTTGGGTTTGGGGTTTGTTTTTTTTTGTTTGGTTGGGTTTTTTTTAAATATAATATACCAGCTGTATGTAGACTGTTGCCTACTATCATTTGTTCCTGTAGTTATAAGGAATTAAGATGGGAAATTAATCTAAACCTGCATGGAGTAAAACCAAAACCAGGTTTTTTACTGCAACAGCAATTTAAAGAAACTGTAGTAGATAAAAGTACGAAGCATGTGAAGAGCATGAATCAAATCTGAAATGCTCTTCCCCCTGCCGTATAAGCGCTCTGCAGCCCACACATTGAAATTTTCCCCTAGTCTGGCACTTCTCAAATGTGAAATACTTTTGGTATCTGAAATGGAATTTCAGAAGAAAAGAATAGTTACTGCAGTTGAACATGTACAAAGTCTCTGAACAGTCCTTTGTTAAAATAATTGAGTTTTATTATTTTAAACATAGCTGTTGAGAATAGCTAGAAACTTTGGCTTTTCCTAGGTTTTTAAGTAATATGGCAGTGGAATGTTTTCAAATAGGAGGGCAAATTGCTAGGTTGGCATTCATGGTAGGGTCTAATCAGTTAAGAATAGGCACCGAAGCTTTATAAAGGACATAGTTCATTTAAGGTAGGCAGTATAGTCTCTCTTGCGTGTCCCGTATCCCCTCCCCCCCCAGTTTCTGGTGTACTCCGTTTTCCTCCAATTTTTTTAAAGTTACTTGAGATTTAGCTGTAATTTAGAAGACACTATTCACTGTTTGAACCGTTTAATTGGTCTCAGTAATCTTTTTTTCTACTCTGTCTAATCTGAAATGCTGCACTAGATTACCACCTGAGAACACGTACAACTTGCAGGCAATGGTCAGTCGGGTAACTTCCTTTATACCTGGCTGGGCAGAAGTATAGGGTTTGACATGAACAGAACTACTTATGTGCTTAAAATCAGGAATCTTGTTGAAGTTGAGCCAGTGTCTGCTAGATTTCCAATTTCCACTGCTTGCTGCCAAGTATATTAGAGCTGTCTATAAATAGTTTGTGGAATTTTTGAGTGAGAATAAAAAAAAAAGTCAGCTTCTTTTCTGTCCCCACCTTTTCAAACTACAACTGAGAAGCTTTAACTGGTTTTTTGCTGAAACTTTCACACAAAAATTCTTCTCTTAAGTCAGGTTAGTTTAGTTATTAATTTAAAATTTTGTATTTTAATGACAGTAGACTCAATTCAAAATTGTCTTGTGGGATTTACAGGTGTGACCAGATGTGTTTTTTTTTCCACCTGCAGTATTGAATCAGAGTTGCTATAGTTACTACTCTAGCTTTTCTTTTGCAACCTGGGATAAAGGAACCTTGGGTTATCTTGCTAACTCAGTGTGCAAAGATCTCTTTCAAAAGTGTTTCCTGTTCTCTCTCTTGTGAGAGTCTCTCCTGCCCGTACACCCAGAGAAAAGGTTTGTGCTGCATTAAACACAGCCAAGTACAGAACTGCTGGTTGCTTTGTGTGTTTGATTGGCAATAAGGAAGAGCTGTCCCTTCCTATAGAAAGGAGAAGGAAGAGTGGAAAGTGACTGAGAAGCCACACCTATAGAGCGGGAATGTGAAAGCTCACATTGTAGATGGCAGCATCTTCCAAATGTTTACTTGATGTATCCCAGTGGTGCTGAGGGCTGTGTTTGGATACTCCAGCATGATCTGGCTGGCAGCATCTATGTCAAATTTGCATTATACTAGCATCTCGTTATGGTTTATATGGAACTTTGTAAGTTTTCTTTTGTGTGTTGCAACAGCATTCACAGTTGGTGTATTAGTGAAAAACATATGCAGTACTTAATCCAGAAAGAGAACGTGCGTTGCTCACACTAAATGACTGCGGAGACTCTGAAGCTTAAGCCTAAAGTTGCAGTGAGCAGAGAGCACACTTCTGGTGTTGGGTAGCTGGGGGTGTCTCTGCATTGGCACATCCCACAGCCTGGCAGGAGTGGATTTGTGGAGTAAAAGAAGTTAGGCTGAAGATGTAAGGTTTGTGCCATATACACTTCTGAAGGTTTTTTTCTTTGGACTAGCTCTAGTGTGGTCCAGAGGACTGAGTACCCATTACCAGTAAGCGCACATCTTCCAGGTTAGCGTCATCTAAAAGGAGTCCAGTTTGATGGTTCCAAGGCCACAGCATAATGTGAACCAAAGCACTTGAAGTGGAGCAGATCAGGAGATTCAGAAGCATGCTCCTTATCTGAAATAAAATAGTAATGTAGACAAATCCCAAGTTAGCACCATAAAATTCTCAGGAATAAAGGATATTTTATGTTTTGGCAGAGAAGTTTAACGATCAGGTCATAACAGATCTATTTCTATTCTTCAAACTCAAAGCATTTATTTATGTAGTAAACTGATTTTTAGAGTACCCATTTTAATAGTAAATTTTTGAAAAACGAATGCAGACTTTTTTCTGGTGGGGGAATAATGTTACAATGCCAAAGAATGTAAAAGTAGAAGAATATTTTTCTTTGGAGATTTTTAAGTCAGTGTTATCGAGATTATAGGAATAAAGGTATGCACTGTTGTTCACTCAAGTACTGATTAACTTTGGGTTTGGGCTCTGTACAATGAATGTAGATTTGGAAACTTTGTAGCTGTGCTTTATTCACCAAGAGATGAATAAAGACCTGTTTCTTTCAAAAGTATTATGCAGCTACACATGATTTAAAGTCCCTCTGTGATGAGGAAAGAACAGTATAAGAATGAGGGGGTGATACAAAAATGCAATGTTGGACAACAGGTTCTAAGTATACAGTGCAGACTTTCAGCAGCACCATACCCATTCTTTTATATGCAAGAAATAATTTTCTAAGCACAAAATGGTAGATATTGGTTATTGTAAAAAGTAAAAATAAAAATCTAAAACCTACATAAAACAATTCCATTGCAGAATTGATTTTCTAGTTCTTGTCTTCGTTTTCTAAATAAAACTACATCACAGTTGGTCTAAAATAAACATGGTACTACATAAAAGAACAGCATTGAGTATTGTAAACAATTTCTGTGCTTTATCTGTTTTTACAGTGAAATTTTATGTGCCTATTTCCTGCTTTTGTATCATAAACACATTTAAATAAGCCACTATTTCAGTATAGTTTCATCTGTTAGTCATTTTTATTCTTTCCTTCATTAAAGAAATTAATTATGCCATTGTAGTATTCGAGTATACAACACTTTCTCATTTTGTGTGAACATTCGCTTTCACTGTTTGAAATTTTAGATATATTTACTGTATCTTCTTTGTAGCAGATGTTCTTCTGTTAATAGGGATTTGGAATAAATCTTGTCACTGTTGCTCAGCTTGCCTTTAGTAGAGAATTCTGACTGTCTGCACAGCAGTAAGGCTTTCTCTCAATGTTTCTGTCTATTGCATGTGTAATTTTATATTAAAAGAAATGGTTATTTAATCCTTCCCTTACCTGAAGGATAATTTACATCTTGCTGCACAGCTTAATGCTGTTTTACAAATGACCGCCTGAAACTCCTATGACTCCAGTACTTAACTCTAAGGAAATACGGAAAAGAACTGTACATTACTAGTCAACACCAAACTATTGATCAGTTAATGCCTAAAAGTCAATACTGCCACTTCTCATGCTGCTTTTTTAATTGTCTTTTGTCATGAAATATATGAACTTATGCAGAAGGATGTGTTGCCCTTTGTCAAGGAAGCAAGCAGTAGTTGGGTGTAGGACAAAAACTTCTGGTCAAAGATGTAATGCACTATGTAAAAAAGAACAAAAAAGGTATGAAAATGAGATGACTGTGGATCATGAATCTTACCTTGAGTAGTTGGTATTGGTGCACAAACGTGTTAGTTTGATTTCATGCATCTCTCTAATCAAAAGGATGCAGTGATTGCAAACTAAGCTGTCAGAAGGCAGGAAATAATAAAATGGTGTCACCTGTAAAGGCTGGTTTCTGCGGGAATCTGGGAATGACACTGCTGCTTAGCTTTGCTACTGAATATAGAGACGTAACAAATGCTGCCTGGCTTCAGTGGACTGTGTACTCTGAGCTCTGCCGCACCTTAATTTGAAGCATTCCCTGTAGCAATAATACTCTTTATTTCATGAACTGTTCTGCGAGGGTAAGTTTCAAATGCTTAGACTGGTCGTCTTTTTTTTCCTTTCTATTTGCTCCACTTGTCTTTTGTAATGTTGAAGTTGCACATGTAGGTCTGTTCCTGTCTTCTGAGGAAGGCAAAGTCTGAGTTTCTGCAATAGAGTTTAGCAGTGGTAGGAGAACACGTTTTGCACAGATAGAAGAGAAATTACAGGAGAAACCATATTCTCAGCGACTTTTCTAGGTTATAAAGGATAAGAGGTAGCTCTCTACAACTACCTGAAAGGAGGTTGTAGTGAAGTGGGTCTTGGACTCTTCTCCCAAGAAACTAGCGATAGGACGAGAGGAAATGGCCTCAAGTTGCATCAGGGGAGGTTTAGACTGGACATCAGGAAGAATTTCTTTACCGAAAGAGTGGTTAGGCATTGGAACAGGCTCCCCAGAGAGGTGGTGGAGTCGTCAACCCTGGAGGCGTTCAAAAAAGGTGTGGACGTGGCACTCCAGGGCCTAGTTTAGGAGTCATGGTGGTGTTAGTTGATGGTTGGACTTGATGATCTTAGAGGTCTTTTCCAACCTTAATGGTTCTATGATTCTATGAAAAAACAAGTCCGGTCCCTTTCATACCCTCAGTTCATTTGAGATTATAGAAAGTGGTTGTTTTCTCAGTTGCGTAATCTCAATTTACTGTAGTCCTCCTTCTGCAGTACAGGAGAGTTTGGCAGCAGTATGGCCATATACCTATGGATGTGTAACTCTTTGCTGTTGTTACAGCATTAAATTCCTGCAGCTAATGCATTTAATTCTAAATGCACAGTAGTTTAACAAATATAGGTGCAAACTGTTCAGGAGATGAGGAGGTTGTGAATGATGAGCCAAAAGACTGAGGAGGGTCCTACCTAATTTTTTTTGGCTTATTAACTGCATGTGACCTACATCTAAAAAATTCAATATAGTATTTTGGGTTGCATACTGAACACGTGTTTATCATAGAATGGTTTGAGTTGGAAGGGACCTTTAAAGATCATCTAGTTTATCTGGAGAAGGATGGTAGTACTTGTTTTTCTGTTGGTCTCCCACGTGCTCTGCTCTGAGTTGTAACATCTTAACCTTAGATTATCCGTAGGTATGACGGGTAGGCAGTTAGCCTTTGCACTTTTCTCCCACAGACTCAGCAGATGAGCGTGACTGCAGTTCAGCCTGATGCACGGCATCTTCAGGTGGAGCTTGTTTCTGCACAACTGTGCTTAGATATTTGCAGGAATTGGGGGGGTGGGATGGCCACTGGCTGGGACTGTCACAAAATGTGCTAGCAAAAGGGGTCATTTCCAAGAAGCATGCTGCAATATTACAGAGGCATCATAGATGTTTCCAGCTCCCATATCTCTAGATCAAGAAGGATGTTGCTATTTTTGGACTAGGGCATCATAGGAACATTGCTAAGTGGGTCCATTTTTAGTGGGGTGATATGTAAGACAGCACCAATTTGTTCATGGAAGTGTATAGTAAGATTCTTATTCTGGTGTCATCATCCACACTTGGTCAGTTAGAAGCAAAATTTGGTGAAGATTAATGCAAGGTAGCTTCAGCTGACAAGAGGCAGTATAAACAAGTTAAGCTTACTCTTTTTTAAGGTACAGAGTGGACAGGAATTTTGGGAGTAGGATGAAGAAAGGAAGTTTGGTGTACACACATTACCTAAAGTAAAGCAAGTTGAACACTTGCCATGATAAAGGGTGTTTGGAAACGCATGATATACAGGAAGTGGTGTTGATCTCTTGTCCCCGATAATTGTGGCTCAAGAGAAATATCCTGTCCAGTCTGCTTATGTAGCATTCATTATGCACCACAGTACCTTTTAACTCTATGTAGTTTAGAAAAAGCTCTCTCTTTGCAGCGATTCAGTTACAGCAGTTCCTCAATTTATACAGTTTTATTTATAGGGGAGTTGTAATTTGGCTGTTAAAGCTAATGGCAGAGGCTTAATCTTGATATAGAAGAATTTAGCTTCAATGGAGATATGTCTGCCTGATTTTTTTTTTTTTGTGGACAGTAACCACTTGTTACTTGTTACCTTGGAACCTCCTAGACTGCTTCCTCTCTGCTGTGTTGTCTTTCCAGCAGACGTCCGGCAGGTTGAAGTCCCCCACGAGAACAAGGGCCAGCGACTGTGAGACTTCTGCGAGCCGCTTGTAGAACGCTTCATCCGCCTCTTCGTCCTGGTTGGGTGGTCTATAACAGACTCCCAGCAGGATGTCCGCCTCGTTGGCCTTCCCCCTCATCCTTACCCACAAGCACTCCACTTTGTCGTCACAACTATTGAGCTCTGTACAGTCAAAACACTCCCTAACATACAGGGCCACCCCACCGCCTCTCCTTCCTTGCCTATCCCTTCTGAAGAGCTTGTANAACCTGTATCACAATAGGGGGTAATAACCAGAGGGCCGTACCAGACTAGGGAGTTGCCTAGTGACGTCTCTAACCCGGGCCCCAGGGAGGCAGCAGACTTCCCTGTGGGTTGGGTCTGGTCGGCATATTGGGCCCTCTGTTCCCCTCAGCAGGGAATTGCCTATTACAATTACCCTCCTCTTCTTCTTAGCGGAGGCAGTCCTAATGCGTGGGGCTGACCGACTCCCCCTAGGCGGCCCCCCGGATGGACCTTCGCCCACATCCTTGTTTTCCTGGCCCTCAAGCTCCAGAGCCCCATACCTGTTGTGTAAGGACAGCTGGGAAGGCGAGGGAGGCCGGGCAGGGATTTGCCTGCTGCCCCGGGCAGGGACCTGTTTCCATTCCCCTCCATCTCTTGGGTCCCCTCTTTCTGCTTGGTGGCAAGAGGGGAGGGCGTCCTCTGCTGCTTGTGGAGCCTCCGTCTGCTTCCTTGTCCTCGGGGATGGTAGGGTGCGGCTCCACCAATCTATCTCCCTCTCACACTCCCTGTAAACACACTCTATAAAGAGTCTAACTCATTTAGTAACCAATTGGCTGATACTTTTCTTTAATGGCAGTCAAGGAATCTTTAGAGATATTACCAGCAGTGGTGGCAACAAACTCCATGTGCACTTAAATAGAAAGCCATTAAAAGTACTTTCCATACTTCTGTTTAACCTATAGGTTACCAGTAGTTTAACATATCTTGTATCCTATTTACCAAAGATTCTATTTTGATTTTTTTTTTTTTAGAAAAAACATAGCAAATGCTTGTTTTTATCTTGAGCCTTGTCCATTTGAATTTTTTAACTTAAATGCAGTTGCTGACCGTATCTTAAGCTGCAGGACTAAAGTTGACATACCTTTCTGTTTAATGCCACTTAAAGTAAGTGGTCCATTTGTCATAAGTATTTATAAAAGGACATGAAGGAGATGGGTGTAGTCCTGGTTACACAAGTGATTTTTTTTTTTTTTAAGAAGTCACCAAAAAAAAAAAAGTGATGGAAGATGTCAGTTTTTGAAAAACAAACTTGGTTTCTCACAAGCAGAATGGATTTGTGCAGGAGCTTCTTGGTGTGTGTCTTTCAGTGCTATGCTGCCACACATACTTAACCAGCTCCTCTTACTGATGTGGGCAAACTTTGTGTCAAGTTTTGTTAAGTGGCACCTGTTTCCATTTTAAACTTAAGGTTCAAATGGGAATGAATAGTAAATATTTCTTTAAAACATCAAGAAATATGAATGCTTACTGGTGACCTAAGAAATTTTTTATATACTCATACTCTGCTGTATTAAAATAGATAGACTAACAGGAATTTCAAAGATAATTAGGTTCCTATATCTTAATGAAAATTACTGATCTGTTATCTGATATATTGATATTCCAGTGGGCCCAGTTTATATGGAACCATGTGACATAATTTTGAGCTTATATAAGGATCATTGCCTAAAAATTTCATAAAGGTATCAGCAGTTAGTAGCACTTAAATGGCATCTGAACACACTCTATTTCAGTGACGGTTTCCAATAAAAAAGGAAGTAATAATCTGAGAGGTTTCTAAGGGTCATCTTTCATGTAATGAAGGATTATTGGGAAGGAAATAATTTTTTAAAAAAAGGAACGTTATTTTGATAGTACCTGGATCTGAGTTGAGGCTTCCTCACACATTAGTGCGTCTTCTGACTAATCACTGAAGTTAGTTTGACAATAAATGTGACATCACTTTATGTCACAAGACTAATTGTTAGATCATAAAGCATATTTAAATGGAAAATATTAAAGTGTTCCACTTTGCATATTGACTTAAGTTTTCTTCTTAATTTAAACCATTAATTCAAAGTCAATGTGTTTAGGATGTGGATGTGAGTCCCCATTTTAGTATGCTTCTCGTTATTCCTGATGTATAGTTTTTGTCAATTTCATATATATACACATTGCTTTTCTTTCTATTACTTCAGTGTCGTGTCAGTATTTTCATGTTTTGTTATTGTATTTTTATCACAACTTATATCATTAAAATTCTGGGGGTTTTGTTTTCCTGGCCTTTACGCATAGGCAGCTTGTCTGTAATTCAGATTCTGGGGCCATCAATGTAGTGCCCAGATATTGACTGTCTTCAACCTAATTACTTCAGGGGTTTTCATATTTCTAAATGTTTGTGAATTCTTTCTTTTTTGTCATGCTGTTCATTTTCAGTGTTCAATAACAACTACAGATTTGGTTGTATGTGCTAGTAATGCCTTTTTGAAAACACAAAAACGGTGAATAATCCCTACTGTAATTTGAAAGATGAAATACCAGTACGCAATTTTTAGCTTAAAACAAGAGGTCTTGAAATGTGTTAATGTTTTCCTTATGTTGATGGAAATAATAGAAAACAAGACAATCAGAAATGTACTTCTATGGAATCAGTTATAGGTAAAATCACTTTACAGCAAAGATGGTGTTTATTTTGTAAATTTAGAGCTAAGTGTTACTGAAGACATGAAATCAGAGTGGCAAGCATTCCTTAGCATGTCAGTTTATATGAAAAATGGAGAAATTATTTTGAAAATAGTTTAATTGGAGAATAGTTGCTCACTAGTACAGTATTTGAAATAGATTTTGTTTTAAAATAATTCTGTCTTTTGAATGTTGAGGGGAATTGTTACAGTGTGGAATTTTTTTTTTTAATTGAGACAAAGCAACTTGGTATGTAAATATATGCAGCAAAATTAGTACATTAAAAATGGAGGGGGGGAAACACATCACTTCTAAGAGCCCAAGAATTTAGGTGTTGGGGTTTTTTTTAAAGAAAAATTAGACTTGGTATTTTTCTGCAAATTCTGATCATCAGGTTTCTAACTGTATTGTGTCTTTAGGAAGTAAAAAATTATGTCTTTGTGCATTTGGTGTCAACCCTGGGAGCAATTTCTGAAACACTGTATTTGTAATCACTGCAATGAAAGAGCACTGAGATGCTTGCTTAGGTGTATATGTTCCAGGTAAACTCTAACAGTCTTTAAGCTTGATATAAAAGGAGTTTGAGTTTTCTTCATGTATTTAAGGTTCTTGTTACCCAAACATATCACTCTTACATTGCAGTGCTGGTAGAACAACTGATTTCCCATGTATGAAAATCTGTGTGACACGGCAAATCTTCCATATTGCAAAAATTTGAGGCATTAAGAGTTGTGGTTTTAAAATTTGCTTAGTGATGTGTTTTAAATTTTAGATTCACTGCCTATGTTCAAAGCAGCTTATTTATGAAAGTAGCTCTGTCCTCCCAAAATGTCTGGCAGATTTTATTAAAAACTTGTAAAGGTTAAAAGAAAAGATGTTGAATAAAGGAGAGGAGAATGAGAGCTGTTCAGTGGGGGAAATGTGCACAAATACAACTTGATCTGTCACATCACGTAACAGGGCTACCACCCATCAGCAAATGTATTCGCTTTAGCAGACTTCTTTTGCTTTGGAGGAGTACAAAGTGGTATGAGATTTGGAGAAATAACTTTTTTGTCTCTAACTCTTGACGACCACATGGGTCTCATTCATCTTTGCAAGTATACTTAGTTTTAATGAACATTGATGGGGAGTTACTCTTGAAAGTAGCTAGTTCCTGGCTATACCTGAAACATCTTTCTGGATAAAGGGTATAGGCTGCAATTGATTATAAAATAGATGGATGTCTTCCCCCGGCTGTCTTTATTTGCATAGTCTTTACTTACAAATCTTGATCCAGGAGAAGATGGGGAAGATGCATTGAAATAAACCTTTCTTGAATAGAAAATAACATTTGATGCAAAATAATGCAAAATTTACCATCTAAAATGCCTGAATTTTCTCAAAACTCTTTGCTACTATCAGCCTCTTGTTCCTTAACTTTCTAGTATATTTAATTGTTCCTACTACACTAATGATGCTTCGTTTTTATTTTCATGTATAGTAACTTTTTCTCTAGTTTTTCTGTAAGTTTTATCATAAAATGAACACAGGACCTTTAATGTTTAATATTAATTAAAGTAACTTCAGTTTTGTTCTTTCTGTTCTGTAAAAGGGTATCTGAAGAATTTTTACAAATTTTATCTTGGAAATTAGCTTATTCATTATGTTTAATTTTAGGAAATGGTGCTCTTGCAGAACATTCTGAAAATGTGCATATTTCAGGAGTGTCAACGGGTAAGTCATTTTTTGTAATGTTTAAATTTCATGCATGACTTAAATAGTAAATATTGAAAGCCACCTGGTATCTTATGAAGAGATATTTGGCTATAAAAATTATTACTGCCTTTTGCAGCATGTAATAAGGAATGAAGCAACTGGAACATGGAAAAATTCTCATAAGATAAAATTGATACCTGCATGCTCATGAACAGATTATGCCTTTCTAAGTGGACTGCTTAATTATTTTTCCATACAAACATTGAACTAAGAGAAAAGTTGGTTTAAGTTGAATTGATTATTTTCTTTCCACAGTAAAGTTTTTGTGAAATGAAATATATTGAAATGTAATTTTGGACACTGCTACTATCAAATAATATTAATCCAGGAGTTATGCGTTTCACCTGATTAGATTGAAGCAGTAACTGAAACTACTGTACACTTGACTGCACAGTTTCCTTAATAGAAGAAAAAAAGAATTTTAGAACTCATGAAACTGAGAAACTGATGAGATGCTGGGAGAATATGGGGTATAAAAGCAGCACACGTTGCTCAAAGGTTGTTATGTTCTCTTCCAGTAAGTTGGTTTTAGGCCTCTTCTGGGCAGCAGTGACAGTTGGGACTATTCTGTGTTAGTGATGTGACTGTACGTCCATTAAGGCATGAGGCAATACCAGTGTATAGTCTTTGTTCTTCAGAAGTTAAGCGGTGTCAGCTAAGCTGCTGGTCCTGTTTTATGATACAGATACTCAGAATATGTGCAAATAGGGAGACAAACACTCTTCTTCAGTGAGTAGAAGAATACCAGCCTGATTCTTTCCATAGGGAAGCTGCCACTAATCCCTGGAAATCAAACTGATTTTCACACCCTTCTCCTAAAATAAGAGTCAAAATGCAAACTTGTCCTTTCTGACAACAGCTTGCACATCTCGCTGTAGTTGTCCCTGCAGTATCGCTTCAAGTGTTACATTGCTACTTGTGCACACAGTCAAGTTTTTGAATAAATGTACGGTCAGTGGATGGTCTCTGTTACACCATACTACCTTCTTCTTCTCTTCCATTGTTTGCCACTCAAAGACTGTCAAAAGTCTAATTATAAGCTATCTTTGCTATCCATTCTTGTGCTGCATCATGAAGAATGTTGTGGCTTTTCAACAGTAGTAATGCACCAAGTATCATATATAGTATGTTTATAGTACACTGTAAGTAACAAATAACAGCACAGGTACTTGCCACTGTTGGAACAATTGTTGCTGGAATTGGATTGTTTGAGATACACAGCCAGCCTAAAATCTAGCTATGCAGCTTTCAGGATATGTTTTAACGACCCTTCACCCCTTTGTTTACTGCAACAGTCATGTCACAGGTCGCAATACAGGCAGAAAAGCATCTGCTGGGCAAGAGGTGAATGGAATTTTGAC